>CAUYRH010178076.1:0-18635 GCA_963574655.1 Perodicticus potto
ACAATAACTAAGAAAATGACATGATGGCTATGTCAAACAGTTTGATGAAAATGTTTCAGATTGTATATAAAACCAGCACATTGTACCCCTTGATTGCACTAATGTACTCAGCTATGATTCAACAATAAAAAAAATAAAAAAATAAAATAAAAAATAAAAAAAATAAAATGCAGATCAAACCACAATGAGACACCACTCCACATTCACCAGAATGGCCAGAATCAAAAAGACAGGCTAGCACGAGTCATGGAGGACATGGGCACTGGATTACACATTTAACGAAGGTAACAACTGTATTAAAATTGCAATACTCAAAAAAAAAAAAATAGTAATACTCAGTATATAATGATAACCAAAGATGAATGCAAGTCACATTTGAGCACCACTTGTAATTGTAGAAGTCAAACATGACTTGGGTATTATAATTTTAATACACCTTTTTTCCTTTCTTAAAATGCATATTCTTTTCTTGCAACCCTCTGTAGATACATTTTTTTGAGACAGTCTCATTTTGTTGACCTGGGTAGAATACAGTGGTGTCATCATAGCTCACTTCAACCTCAAACTCCTGGGTTCAAGCCATCCTCCTGCCTCAGGCTCCTGAACAGCTAGGACTACAGGTTTACATCATCATATCTGGCTAATTTTTTCTACTTTTTGTAGAGATGGGGTGTTACTCTTGCTCAGGCTGGTCTGAAATTCCTAGCTTCAAGTGAACAGCCCATCACAGCCTCCCAGAGTGCTAGGATTATGGGCATGAGCCATAGCATCTAGCCTCTAAAAGTAGTATTAAAGCCTACTTCCACTCATTAACTTTGATGCAAAAACTCTAAGTAAAATATTAGCAAACAATAGCCAATAATATATAAAAAGGATAACACAGCATTATCAATGTGAGTTTATACCAGGAAAGCAAGGCTAAGCTTAGTAACTTAGTCAGTTAAAAGAAAGGAAAATAAATAAGCCAATCATTTAAATTTACTATATTATTAGAATAAAAAAGTCACAAGAGTATTCCAAAGCATGCACTATTTAATAAAATTAGTATTTTTTTTTTTTTGAGACAGAGTCTCACTCTGTCACCCTGGGTAGAGCACCGGTAGAGTACAGTTCACAACAACATCAAACTCCTGGGTTTAAGCGATCCCCTTGCCTCCCGAGTAGGTGGGACTACAGGTGCCTGCCACAATGCCCAGCTAGCTTTTCTATCTTTTGTAGAGACAGGGTCTCGCTCTTGCTTAGGCTTGTCTCGAACTTGTGAGCTCAAGCAATCCACCTGCCTCAGCCTCCCACTGTGCTGGGATTACAGGTGTGAGCCACCTCACCTGGCCTTAAATTAATATCTTTCCATGATTAAGTTTTTTTTTAAAAAATAGGAATAGAATGCAACCTCCTAAATCCTATGAAAGGAAGCTATAAGCTATGATAAACTGGGCAAACAGCACGTGGCACCGTCTTGAAAGCAGCCCTCTGATGAGTGGCAACTCAAGAATGTCTGGTCCCTCTCCTCTGTTTAAACAACTAGAGATCTACCCATGTGATTAAAAAGAAAAATAAAAGATGGATGGAAGACATAAAGCCATCATCATTTGCAGATAATGATTATATAATTAGGAAAGCCAAAAAGAATCTATGGATAATTTATTACAATTAATAAGTGGGTTTAGGGCGGTGCCTGTGTCTCAGTGGGTAGGGTGCTGGCCCCATATACTAAGGGTGGTGGGTTTGAACCCGGCCCTGGCCAAACTGCAACAAAAAATAGCCAGGCAGTGTGTCAAGTACCTGTAGTCCCAGCTACTTGAGAGGCTGAGGCAGGAGAATCATCTAAGCCCAGGAGTTGGAGGTTGCTATGAGCTGTGACACCACAGCACTCTACCGAGGGTGATAAAGTGAGACTCTATCTCTAAAAACAAAATAAATAAACAAATGAGTTTAGGAAGTTAGCAGATACAAGGAAAAATTCTTCAACAAATTTACATTTTAAATACCAGTGACTACAATTCAGAAAACTTTTTTTTTTTGAGACAGAGCCTCAAGCTGTCGCACTGGGTAGAGTGCCGTGGCTTTACAGCTCACAGCAACCTCCAACTTCTGGGATTAAGCGATTCTCTTGTCTCAGCCTCCCAAGTAGCTGGGATTACAGGTACCCGCCATAATGCCTGGCTATTTTTTGGTTGCAGCCATCATTGTTGTTTGGCAGGCCCGGGCTTGATTTAAGCCTGCCAGCTCAGGTGTATGTGGCTGGTGCCTTAGCCGCTTGAGCCACAGGCGTCAAGCCAAAATTCAGAAAACTTCTTTTGTGTGTGTGTGTAGAGACAGAGTCTCACTTTATCGTCCTCGATAGAGAGCCGTGGCATCACACAGCTCACAGCAACTTCCAACTACTGGGCTTAGGTGATTCTCTTGCCTCAGCCTCCCAAGTAGCTGGGACTACAGGCGCTCACCACAAAGCCTGGCTATTTTTCTGTTTTGCAGTTTGGCTGAGGCTGGGTCTAAGGAGGCTGAAGCAAGAGAATCGCCTTAGCCCAAGAGCTGGAGTTTGCTGTGAGCTGTGTGACGCCACCTCACTCTGTCTCTATGAAAAAAAAAAAAATTCCAACAGTTTGCACAGTACAGTATGAAAAAGTGATTCTAAAATGTACATGAAAATACCAAGAGCAGGCTCGGCGCCTGTGGCTCAATGGACTAAGGCGCCAGCCACGTACAGCTGAGCTGGTGGGTTTGAATCCAGCCCGGCCCGCCAAACAACAACGACGGGGCAACCCCCCCCCCAAAAAATGGCCGGGCCTTGTGGCAGGTGCCTGTAGTCCCAGCTACTTGGGAGGCGGAGGCAGGAGACTTGCTTGAGCCCAGAAGTTGGAGGTTGCTGTGAGCTGTGACGCCACAGCACTCTATCCAGGGTGACAGCTTGAGGCTCTGTCTCAAAAAAAAAAAGAAAAGAAAAGAAAAGAAAATACCAAGAGCAAGAATAGCCAAGGAACTCCTGAAGAACACAGAAATACATGCTTTACTGGACACGATAAATTAAGCTATAGACCAGTATTTTACTAACAACAGATAAACTGATCCATGGATTAGGAGAGAGAGAGAGCAGAAACAAACCTACACAGGCACGGTCAATTATTCTAGTACAAAGAAGGCAAGGTCAGGGTCATTGATGGTGGAGGCAGATGCATTTCAAAAAAAGTCCAGGTAAATTTCAGATCTCAGTGTCAATGAGAAATAGTAAAATATCTAGAGGCAACATAGAACACTTCCATGACCCAAGATTTTGCAAAGATTTTTTGTTTGTTTTTTGGGAGACAAGAGTGTCACTATGTCACTCTCAGTAGAGTACCCTAGCGTGACAGCTCACAGCAACCTCAAACTCCTGGGCTTAAGCCATTCTCTTGCCTCAGCCTCCCAAGTAGCTGGGATTATAGGCACCAGCCACAATGCCTGGCTATTTGTTTCTTTCTTTTTCTTTTTTTTTTTTGTCATTGTCATTGTTATTTGCCAGGCCCAGGCTGGGTTTGAACCCACTAACTAGAGTGGATGTGGCTGGTGCCCTAGCTGCTGAGCTAGAGGTGCTGAGCCTGCAAAGATTTCTTAAACAAGACAAGAAAACTGGGTGGCACCTATGGATCAGTGAGTAGGGCACCGGCCCCATATAAGGAGGGTGGCAGGTTCAAACCGGCCCTGGCCAAATTGCAACAAAAAAATAGCTGGGCATTGTAGCGGGCACCTGTAGTCCCAGCTACTCAGGAGGCTGAGGCAAGAGAATCACCTAAGCCCAAGAGCTGGAGGTTGCTGTGAGCTGTGACACCACAGCATTCTACCCAGGGCAACAAAGTGAGACTCTGTTTCTTTAAAAAAAAAAAAAAAAAAGGACAAGAAAACTAAAACTATCAAAGAAATGTGTGGACACTGGAAATAAGAATGTCTGCACATCATGAGGACAGTGCAGTGTAAGCTGGACAAACAGGACAGCAAAGAGCCAGTGGCCCCACAGAGGAAAATGCCCAGAGACTCTGGCAGCCTTCTCCCTCTCAGATGGCAGGGACCAAACCCCATTTGGCCTCCTCGCACCTGAGAAACTGCTCTCTGCTCACAACCACTCTTCAGCGAGTTAATGATCAGCCCACAGAGAGCTGTCAACACAGCTGTTTTAACTACTCTGATGCAAGAGGGATGCCCTAGGCAGAAGCAATGACAGAGATGAGGCAGTTCTCACTTTAAAAAGAAGGAAACAATGTCTTTTGCAGGACCTTTGATGGAATCTGAGGCCTTTATCCTGTGTGAAGTGACTCAGGAACAGAAAATCAAATACCAAACGTCCTCAGCTATAAGTGGGAGCTAAACTCTGGGCACACAAGGCTGTGTATGGTAGAATAACAGTCATCAGAGACCTCAGAGGTGGGAGGGGTGAGGGCTGGAAACCCACCTGATGGGCACAATGTACACCAGTCAGGAGATGGGTACATAAAAGCCTGGACCACACCACTGTGTGACAAGACACGTCCATGTAGCAAAACTGCACTGGTGCAGATCTATTGAAATTAAAAAAAGATAGGCAGTTTTTTGGGCGGGGGGAGTGGGGTGAGGGAGCAGTTTTGTTCATGGTTTTGATTTTCCATTTAAAAAGGAGAGTGGATTGCTTAAGCTCAGGAGTTAGAGACCAGCCTGAATAAGAGTGAGACCCTGTCTCTAAAAACTAGCCAGGCATTGTGGTGGGCACCTGTAGTCCCAGCTACTTGGGAAGCTGAGGGAAGAGAATCACTTTAGCCCAAGAGTTTGAGGTCGCACCACAGCACTCTACTGAGGGTGACAAAGTGAAACTTTGTCTCAAAAAAAAAAAAAAGAATAAGTAAAATAAAATAATTAAAATAAAATAAAATAAAAAGGAAGAGAGAATGAGACCAGAGTCACATAGGAAGAGACAGCGGACAGATGTCCTCACCTCGACCAGGGCAAACTTCTCCTCGCTGGTGTAGTTGTAGCGGGTGGCGCGTTCGTACTCCTCAGCGTTGTCAGGGCAGTCTTTGTTGGAGTACTTGTCAGTGGGGTGCACAAGTTTCCATGAATACTGGTGTGGTCAGAGAGAGCAGAGACACACACAGTGAATGTGAACTGCTTGGCTTCTAGTCTCACTTGCACCACAACGGCCAAAGCCAAAAGGTCAGCCTTCTACTGCACTCAGAAAATCACACAAATGGGCATGAGTGTGTGTGGGCATGTAAGCCCACATGTGCGTGCACACACACACACACACACACACACACACACACAGAGTCCATCTTCATAAAAGGGCAGAACACCCCAACGTGTGACTTCAGGTTTAAGAAATACACCAAGGGCGGCGCCTGTGGCTCAGTTGGTAGGACACCGGCCCCATATACCGAGGGTGGCAGGTTCAGACCCAGCCCCAGCCAAACTGCAACAACAACAACAAAAAAATAGCCGGGTATTGTGGTGGGCACCTGTAGTCCCAGCTACTCGGGAGGCTGAGACAAGAGAATGGCCTAAGCCCAGGAGTTGGAGGTTGCTGTGAGCTGTGTTGACACCACGGCACTCTACCGAGGGCAATAATGTGAGACTCTGTCTCTACAAAAAAAAAAAAAAAAGAAAGAAAGAAAGAAATACACCAAGCAAAATGTCTTGGATATTGTGTGTTAAATATCTAAGCCTCTAAGTTTTTTAAATCACCCTTTTAAAATAACAGTTTGCCAGTTTGGCACCTGTAGCTCAGAGGCTAGGGCACTGGCCACATATGCCGGGGCTGGCGGGTTCAAACCCAGCCGGGGCCTGTCAAACAACAATGATAACTACAACAACAATAGCCAGGCGTTGTGGTGGGCTCCTGTAGTCCCAGCTTCTTGGGAGCCTGAGGCAAGAGGTTCGCTTGAGCCCAAGAGTTTGAGGTTGCTACGAGCTATGATGCCAGGGCACTCTACCGAGGGTGACATAGTGAGACTTATGTCAGAAAAAAAAACAAAAGAGTTTGTCTCCTAAGTGATCATATAGTCTTTCTAATTTGATAACTTCTTTTGATCAAAATAAACGATAGGAAAATCTTTTACCATTCAAGGTATCCAAATCTTTTACATGGCACCAGAAACAATGTTACTAATGTTCAACAAAAGATACCAACAACGAGAACTCCAAAGAGAAAATGTTTAAAAATGAGAAATTAGACTCGGTGCCAGTAGCTCAGCAGCTAGGGCACCAGCCACATACACCAGAGCTGGCGGGTTTGAACCCCTGCCAAACAACAATGACAACTACAAACAAAACATAGCCAGGCATTGTGGTGGGCGCCTATAGTCCCAGCTACTTGGGCGGCTGAGACAAGAGAATCGCTTCAGCCCAAGAGTTTGAGATTGCCGTGAGCTGTGACGCCAACAGCATTCTACCCAGGGTGATATAGTGAAACTCTGTCTCAAAAAAAAAAAAAAAGAGAGAATCTAAAGGCCATCATTATAGCACAAATTCAATTTTATCAGTCAGTTCTGAAAGGTGAAGGCTTTTATTGATAACACATAAATAAAATGAACTTTGATGTTTACATACTATATTGACACATATTCGTCTTTCCAGGGTAGAAGATAAAAAGCCCATTCCTTCTCAACCCAAAGATCAAAGTTAAAATAGAAAAAATACAATGGCAACTTCAGGAAGAAAAGCACTTCTAACCAACCACTGGGGTGGCTGTTTTTGTTTCAGGCGTCCCTGGGCCTGGCTGAGCTGGCACCTACCACTTCCATGACGTGTGCACTCCACTGTGACAGGAGCTGAAGGCCCTGCAGGGCCAAGTCGAAGAGCTTGCGGTACTCCACGTCCGTCTTCTGGGCCTCCTGGCGGCCGGACCCTGTCACCACCTGCAGGCAGGCAGATACGGCACCATCAGAAATGCCACAGGTGCCAACCTACATAGCCCACTATAACCATCTATCCCAACATCACACATACAAAAATACAAAACGGTGTGTGCACAAGACCCTGCATGCAACAGTGATGTGGTCTATGGAGCCCAGATAATGGATGCTCTGGGGTGCCCTAGGAAGAGGAGGTGCTGCTCACTGCCTGTAGGGATCTCCTGGACGTGGTGTTAGGAGGGAAACATGCATCCCCCCACTTCCACTTAAGTAAAGAAGAACCACAAACCAGGTGCATTTGCTTATATCACTTAAAATTACGGCCATTTACCTACAAGAAGGGAGGGGAGAGGGAAGGGAAAGGCAGTTTCTCTGAATATACTGCTTTCAATAGATGTGACATTAGAACTATGTAAATATTTTATGTAATTAGGACACAGAATTTAAATTAGAAGGAAAAAGCAATCTCTAAAAGTCAAGAGCAAAATTAAACAATGGATGGAACTACGTATCCAGATATTGTGAACACTCCCACAGGAGCTCCCCCAAGCACTTTTGAAACATCCTGATTTGGGGGCAGCACCTGTGGCTCAGTGAGTAGGGTGATGGCGCCATATACCGAGATGGTAGAGGGTTCGAACCCAGCCCCGGTCAAACTGCAACAAAAAAATAGCCGGGCATTGTGGCAGGCGCCTGTAGTCCCAGCTACTCGGGAGGCTGAGGCAAGAGAATCACCTAAGCCCAAGAATTGGAGGTTGTTGTGAGCTGTGACACCACGGCACTCTACCAAGGGCAATAAAGTGAAACTCAGTCTCTAAAAAAAATAAAAGGAGAAAAAAAGAAACACCCTGATTTGATTTAACACCCTTGGAGGGAGGGTCAAAAGACCAAACAACCTGCAAAGCAAATCTTAAAACAATTCCTAATCACTATGATTGGTGATGCTGGTATTACTACTCTAAGACCAGATTGCTATATAAATCAAACCACAGGATTTCAGCATGTGAGGAAAAACAACAACCCTGAAGTGGATTCACTTCAAAACAGCACTCAAAAAAAGTAACTCGTTACCTTACTGATGCTAGGGAATAATTACTGTCATACACCATATAATGTCGCTTCCAATGCATAGCACACACAAAGATGCTCCAATGGTGCAGATGAAAATTCTCAGAGCCAGGTTCGGCGCCTCTGGCTCAACGGGCCAAGGCACCAGCCACGTACACCCGAGCTGGCGGGTTCAAATCCAGCCCGGGCCCGCCAAACAACGACGGCTGCAACCAAAAAAAATGGCTGGGCGTTGTGGCGGGTGCTTGTAGTCCCAGCTACTTGGGAGGCAGTGACAAGAGACTCGCTTGACCCCAGGAATTGGTGGTTGCTGTGAGCTGTGACGCCACAGCACTCTATCCAGGGTGACAGCTTGAGGCTCTGTCTCAAAAAAAAAAAAAGAAAGAAAGAAAATTCTCAGAGCCAGTGACATACGATCAGCTTGGTTCAATGTAGGCCTAAGCTAATGGCTGTATGTCTCAATTTTTAACAAAAAAGTTTAAAAGTAAAAAAAAAAATACACTCAAAAGAGAAATTCAAATACAAAGAACTCATAGAATAGTACAAAAATAAAATATTTTGTTCAGCTGTACAATCTGTTTGTTTTAAGCTGTTATTATAAGAGTCAAAAAGTTAATAAAAGAAATAAAAAAGTATACAGGGCTTTTGCTTGTGGCTCAGTGGGTAGGACACTGAGGGTGTCCATATATGGAGGGTGGCAGGTTCAAACCCGGCACGGCCAAACTGCAACCAAAAAATAGCTGGGCGTTGTGATAGGTGCTTACAGTCCCAGCTACTCGGGAGGCTGAGGCAAGAGAATCGCCTAAGCCCAAGAGCTGGAGGTTGCTGTGAGCTATGAGGCCACCGCACTCTACCGAGGGCAACAAAGTGAGACTCTGTCTCTAAAAAAAAAAAAAAAAAGTTTATAAAGTAAAAAAGTTACTATAATTTATTAATGAAAAAAGAAAACAATTTTAAGTTAACATAATGTGGCCTAAGTGTATAGTAATGTCACAGGCCCTCCATTAACTCACAGACTGACTCAAACCACATTCTAGTCCTAAAAGCCCCACTCACAGCAAGTGCCCTACACAGGTGAACTTTAAAAAAAAACTCTGTATTTTTACTGCATCTTTTCTGTGTTTAGATACATTTATAAACAGACACTTAGCACTGCACTGCAAGCGTCTACAGAATTCAGGAGTCTCATGCCACACAGCAGTGCAGCCCAAGAGCAATAGGTGCCACACAGCTAGGTATGTGGCAGTGTGTGCCCTCTGGGTTTGTGCAGGTGCACAACACCCATCATGTTCACACATCAAGGCTGCCTAAGAACACAATTCTAAGAACGTATCCCCATCATTAAGCAACATGTGGCTATATTTTAAAAGAGGAAGAAATCAAGCTATTACCCTGCTTCTCCTGGAGGACTACACCTCACAGCAAGGCAGTGAGTGCTGTTCCAAGAAGTTGAGAAGGAACAACAGAATTAAAAGGTCATCATTTTGCAGCCATGATGAATTCACAGGCCTAGACAGTGGACAATCTGAGTCCCAGGGACATAGCTGGACACTGTGCCTCCAGCAGTCACAGCCCAGCTGACAAAGGGCTAAAGGGGGAGAGAAGACAGACTGGGGTCTGAGTGGCCTCTGGGCCTCACTATAGATGCTCTTGGAGCGCAGGGTAAGGAATGTGAGGTGTACAACACTACAGGGACCACATCTTAAGTGATACACCAATCTCCGTGCTGTGTAGATATTGTCTGGATCCTGCCTGAAGTAAACAAACTTGAAAAAAACAGCATTTCTGAGTCAGCCAGGGAAATGTGAGCAAAGATCAGCTATTCAAGACTGAGAGGGACCTGATGACTTTAAGTGTGATAACGACATTATGGTGGTTTTATGAGCCCTTATGAGACATGTGGGATGTATCTTCAGAGAGTGCTATGTTGTCTTGGATTTACTCCAAATGGACCCAGGCCATGGCGCAGTAGCAATGGTGAGGGGTTTCTAAAAGGGGCTGACGAGGGAGCTGAGATGGTACCTGGCCACAGCTAGTCCCTTTCCCTTCTATGTTTGAGAATCTTCCTAATGGGAAGTTTAAAAAAAAAAAAAAAGGAAAAAAATTGCCCAGAACATTGTGCTGCTTGGTCACTATGTGGTAGTGACCCGGCCTGGGGTCTCTGGGGGGCCTCCGTGGCCTGTGCAGGCCAAGCCAAGGACATTTTCTGATTCTCTGAAGGACTCAGACCCAGCTGTTATCCCAGCTCAAAAAAAATCTTTACCTGGCTCAGCGCCTATGGCTCAATGGGCTAAGGCGCCAGCCACATACACCTGAGTTGGAGGGTTCGAATCCAGCCCGGACCGCCAAACAACAATGACGGCTGTGACCAAAAAATGGCCGGGCGTTGTGGTGGGCGCCTATAGTCCCAGCTACTTGGGAGGAGGAGGCAGGAGACTCGCTTGAACCCAGGAATTGGAAGTTGCTGTGAGATGTGATGCCACAGCACTCTACCCAGGGTGACAGCTTGAGGCTCTATCTCAAAAAAAAAAAAAATCTTTACCCTCTTGTCAAAAGAGCCTAAGCAACAACCTAAAAATGAAAATAAAATAACTCTATTTATAATAGCATCAAAAAGAACAAAATACTTAAGAATAAATGTAACAAAAGAATACAATTTATACTCTAAAGGCAACAAAAAATGTTCGAAGAAAATTAAACAAGGTCTAAATAAATAAAAAAAATCCCATGTTTTGGTTTGGAACACTTAATAATGGTAAGACAGCAATACTCCACAAACTGATCTACAGAGTCAATAAATCTCCATCAAAATTCTAGTTGCTGGATTGCAGCCCGTAGCTCAGTGAGTAGGGTGCCAGCCATATACACCAAGGCTGGTGGGTTCGAGCCTGGCCCTACCCTGCTGAACAGCAATGACAATTGCAACCAAAAAATAGCCAGGCATTGTGGCAAGTGCCTGTAGTCCCAGTTACTTGTGAGGCTGAGCAAGAGAATCGCTTAAGCCCAAGAGTTTGAGCTTGCTGTGAGCTGTGATGCCAAAGCACTCTACCAAGGGTGACATAGTGAAACTCAATCTCAAAAAATAAATAAATAAATAAATAAATAAAATTGCAGTTGCTTTTTTTTTTTTTGCAGAAATCGACAAGTTGATCTTAAAATTTGTATGAAAGTTCAAAAGAGGCTCAGCACCTCTGTAGTTCAGCGGCTAGGGCACCAGTCACATACACTAGAGCTAGTGGGTTTAAATCCAGCCTGGGCCTGCCAAACAACAATAGCGACTGCAACCAAAAAACAGCCAGGTGTTATGGTGGGTGCCTGTAGTCCCAGCTACTTGGGAGGCTGAGGCAAGAGCATCACCAAAGCCCAAGAGTTTGAGGTTGCTGTGAGCTTTGACAACACAGCACTCTATCCAGGGTGACATAGTAAGTCTCTGTCCCAATCAATCAATCAATCAATCAATCAATAAAATAAAATGTATGGAAAAAGTTCAAAAGAGTCACAGTCTTGGCAAAGAAGACAACATAGTGTTGAGAAGGAACGTAGCTGGAAATCTCATGCTCCCCAATTTCAATCTTACCCAAAGCTGTGGCAACCAAGAAAGTGTAGTATTGGCTTAAGTACAGAGATAGGGACAAACAGAAGAGAAGCAAAGCCCAGAAACAGACCCTCATGAGGAAAGTCAACTGATTTTTGACGAGGTGCCTTTACAGAGAAAGTAGAGTCTTTTCAACAAGTAGTGCAAGAAAAACAGGATATCCATACACACGCAAAAAAAAAAATGAATTTTGGAGCCCTATGTCACACTACATACAAAAATTAACTGAAAATGTATCGTAGATCTAAATTAAGGGCTATGACTACAAAACACTTAGAAGAAAACAAGGGAAACTCCTTATGATGATGTGTTAGGCAATGATTTTTTCACTCTAAGACCAAAAGTATAAGCAACAAAAGAAAAATATACATGAAATTAGACATCAAAAATTTAAAATTATATGGCTCAGCGCCTGTGGCTCAACAGGCTAAGGCGCCAGCCACGTACACCTGAGGTGGCGGGTTCGAATCCAGCCTAGGCCCGCCAAACAACAATAATGGCTGCAACCAAAAAAAAATGGCTTGGCATTGTGGCGGGTGCCTGTAGTCCCAGCTACTTGGGAGGTAGAGGCAGAAGACTTGCTTGAGCCCAGGAATTGGGGGTTGCTGTGAGCTGCGATGCCACAGCACTCTACCAAGGGTGACAGCTTGTCTCAAAAAAAAAAAAAAGTTTAAATTACACTTCAAAGTATGCCATCAAGAAAGAAAAAAAAAAAGAAAAACTTGGCCAAGTTTTTCAAATATTTGAAAACGTACATTGGATTGGGGACTGGTATCCAAAATATATCAAATAATAACAACTCAACAGTCAAAAAGGCAACTTGTTAAAACAACAGGAAAATATGAGAATTTTTTTTTTTTGGAGGCAGAGTCTCACTTTGTCACTCTTGGTAGAGAGCCATGGAATCATAGCTCACAGCAACCTCAAACTCTTGGGTTCAAGCAAATCTCTTGTCTTAGCCTTCAAGTAGCTGGGACTACAGGCACACGCCACAACGCCTGGCTATTTTTAGAAACAGGGTCTTGTTCTTGCTCAGGGTGATCTTGAACCTGTGAGCTCAGGCAATCCACTCACCTCCACCTCCCAGAGGTGAATGGACATTTCTGCAAGAAGAGATATAAATGGCCAATGAGCACTTGAAAAGATGCTCAACATCATTAGTCATTAGGGACATGTAAACCAAACCAGAACAGATACCTCTTTACATTCACCAGAAGGCAGTAAGAAGTGTTGGTGAGGATGTGGAGAAGTCAGAAATCTCAAACTTTGCTGATGGGAATATAAAAAGGCATAGCCACCTTGAGGATGGTCTGTGATTCCTCAAAATGTTAGACATAGAGTTATTATGATGATTCAGCAATTCTACTCCTCAGTGTCTTCCTTAGAGGAAGACCTTGTCTGATGTTCACAGCAGCATTATCCATAACCCAAGTTTCCATCCACTGATGAATAAACAAAATGTGGTATACCCATATAACAGAATATCAAATACCCATAAAATAACGTACTGAAACCCACAAAACAGTAATGAGTGAAGTGTGATTCCATTTGTGTAAAATGTCCAGAACAGGCACATCTGTACAGACAGGAAGTCCATCGCCAGGGCTGGGGAAGGGAGGCTGGAGGCAACTGCTAATGGGTTCTGGTTTCTCCTGGGGGTGCTGAAAATGCTCAAAAATGGATTGTGGTGATGGTTGCATAACTCAGTGAATATACTAAAAACCTTCCAACTATACAATTTCAATGGGTAAATTATACAGTACGTGAGTTATATCTCCACAAATGTTTAAAAAATAAACTGAATAAAGCATTCGAAGGTTGATTTTTTTCCTTACTAACTCAGTTTACTTATTATGTCCTGCTCTGAGGGGCGGCAGAGCCCTGATTACTACCCAAAGGCTGTGCTGGCTGTGGGGGCAGAGGTGAGGTGGGGTCTCCACACTAGGGAGATGGTGAGTGTATGACATACCCAGACACCGGTTGTCCTTCTTAACATTAATGCTCCTCCTAAGACCTTCTAGGAACCGACCAGTTCTGTGTATATGCCCCAAGATCCTGTGATCCTCTCAACTATCTGCAGCACACACCCAGTTGTCCCTTCACTGCCTGGCCCGCTAAGATGTGACAAGTGACATTCCACTGCTTTTCTGAGGCTGAACCTGCTCAGCGGCTGTCACCACCCTCCTGCCCACTCCAAATGCCAGCAGTACTGGCTCGGAGCCACCCTGGGCAGGAGGAAAGAATGAAGTGGCCACAATGAAGACACAGCAAACCCAGCTGCAAAACTAGAGAGAATGAATAAGAAAGCCCGTTCCTCCTGTGCCCACCTCCTGGACATGCACCCAGTGCCCCTAGGGAAGTCACCTGCCATGGACCCTACTCAACCCAGGTCTCAGGACTTACTTCTCTCCTCAATATAAATAGGGACCCAGGTCAGAATCACGCTCCACTGTCTACTCCTCCTTCTAGCTGCTTGGACTCAGAGGTCTCAACTAGAAAATGCTACTTAATTGATAAACCCTTCTTAGTCCTCTCTTCTGGGATTCTGATTACGTTCTTCTGAAAAAAAAAAAAACCAAAAAACAAAAAAGATGCTTTTCATACAGTTGAACAGGCACAGGCAATGCTAACTGCCCTGCCTCGCCAATTATCAAGGGTGCTATGAGCGGCACGGTGACATTTTGGTCTATGACATGTAGCATATGTGATGGTGGCCCCATAACATTGTATTATAATATCAGATTTTATCATACTTTTATATGTTTAGATATGATTAGGTACCCAGATACTTACCACTGTGTTATAACTCCCTAGAGTATTCAGTACAGCGCCCTGTTGTCCAGGTGTGTAGCCGAGGTGTGCAGTAACCTGTGACATCTAGGTGTGTCACACCCTTGCTAAATCACCCAACACCGTGTTTCTTAAAATGTGTCCCTGTCTTTAGATGATGGAAGGCTGTATCTATTAAAAGCAACTCGTGTTTAGGTGCAAAATAATACAAGCAACACTCAGGTGCCTGGCGGGTTCTTGGGGGCGACGTGACTGTGGGTGCACACACCTCGCTGTTGCTATAGCGCGCCAGCTCAGAGATGAAGCGCATGTGATCCTCGCGGATCTGGAGCATCTGCTCGCAGATGTTGTACTGGGGGCTGCTGCTCGAGGATGTACACGTCCACCTGGTTATGGAGGGAAAACACCGCGTTACCTGAATCAGGCACAATAATAAGGCTCACCTCGGCAGGGCTGAGGAAACTGAGGGTGTCTGATGTCCTCCCAGCACCAGAAAAAATAAGAATACATGGCAGAGACACCCTGTGGCTGGTAAAGCCAAGAGTGTTTTCTTCTGGCTTTTACAGATAATGTTTGCCAACCCCTGAGACTGAGATGCAATTTCATTTGTCAAAATCATGGGTGAATGGCAACTACAGGTTGGTCACGGGTACGAGAGTTCAGCAAAAGTCAACAAGAGCACCCTGCGGCATTCCACCAGCAGTGTGCGGTCTTCCACAGGACTATGAGCTGTCATTGTGAGCTACAGATCTTTCATGCTGGAGGCTGGCCAATTTCCCCCGTTCAGGGCCAGAGAGTGAACACTTCAGGATTTGTAGGCCACATTGTTACATAGTCATCCTCTTCTATTTTTTATTTACTTTTTATTTTTTTTTGAGACAGAGCCTCAAGCTGTTGCCCTGGGTAGAGTGCCATGCCATCACAGCTTACAGCAACCTCCAACTCCTAGACTCAAGCGATTCTCCTGTCTCCACCTCCCAAGTAGCTGGGACTACAGGTGCCCACCACAACACCCAGCTATTTTTTTGGTTGCAGCTGTCATTGTTATTTGGTGGGCCCAGGCTGGATTCAAACCCGCCAGCTCAGGTATATGTGGCTGGCGCCTTAGCCGCTTGGGCCACAGGCACCAAGCCATTTTCTATTTTTTATTGACAACCTTTCCTTTAAAAATGTGAAGTTAGGCCAGGTGCGATGGCTCACACCTATAATCCCAGCACTCTGGGAGGCCGAAGCAGGTGGATTGCTAGAGCTCATGGGCTGGAGACCACTCTGAGCAAAAGCAAGACCCCATCTCTACTAAAAATAGAAAAACTGAGGTAAGAGGATCACTTGAGCCTGAGTTGGAGGTTGCTGTTGAGCTATGATGCCATGGCATTCTACCCTGGGTGATAGCTTGAGACTGTCTCAAAAAAAATAAATAAATAAAAATGTGAAGACCATTCTCAGCTGTAGGGACCCTGCACAAACAGGCCTGGAATGGTAAGGCCTCCAGGTGACATTCCCGTATACGCCACCCTTATCATTGCAGACATCCACCCTGCCACCAGGCCTGATGCTAGGCACCTGCCAGCACACCACTGGGCCCTGAGAACTCTTCTGCACTTCTCTTTTCTTGACCAACACTGCCCAGGAGAAATCCTGGGTGATGAAAATGTTCTCTGTGTGGGCTGTCCAATACAATAGTCACTAATTACAGGACATCTGGCTGTTCTATGAAGGAGATTCAATTTCTAATTGTATTTTTCAATGAATTTAAATATTATTCAGTACATGTGTCAAGGGCTACCACAGTGGACATTCAGTTCCAGAGGGTTGAGAACATTAAAAGTGTGGCCTCAAAAAAATAAAAATAAAATAAATAAAAAGTGTGGCCTCGAGATAAGTAGAGTGTCGTGAAACTACATGACGAGGACATTGCAGAACAAGGCAGCTTCTCTCTCCTCCTACCGTGACTTATTTTCCTCATAGTGGGCACTGGTCTTGATGTATCTTGCTAGTTCTATTTGCATGTCCCCAAACAATGGAACCACCTGGAGTTGCTGTATTTAAAGAAAAATAATAGGATCATTATGCATGTTACCTAAGCACAAAGAAAATGACTAAGAAAGAAACAAAATATAATTTAAGAACATTAAAAACTCATCAAATGTTAAAATTAACCTACCATGTTGCTAGATTCATAGTCATTAAAAAAACTGCGTTTCTATCTACTATCAACATTTCGAAAACAAAAATGTAAAAAACAATTTCCAATAGCATCAAAAACAATAAAAATTTAAAAGATGCAAATTAGTATAACAAAAAATGTCCAAGACCTCTGAACAAAATTATTACTCTCAAAATTCTATACAAAGTTCCCAGTGAATGGAGAAATAGATCATGTTTTATATAGGAAGTCTTGGTATTCTTAAATGTCCATTCTCCCTAAACTGATCTTTTGTTTGTTTGTTTTGTTTTAAGACAGAGTCTCACTTTGTTACCCTCGGTAAAGTGTCATGGTGTCATAGCTCACAGCAACCCTAAACTCTTGTGCTTAAGTGATTTTCTGGCCTCAGCCTCCCAAGTAACTGGGACTACAGGTGCCTGCCACAACACCTGGCTATTTTTAGAAATGAGGTCTCGCTCTGGCTCAGGCTGGTCTTGAACCTGTGAGCTCAGGCAATCCACCCACCTCAGCCCCCTAGACTGCTAGAAGTATAGATGTGAGGCTCAGCGCCTGTGGCTCAACGGGCTAAGGCACCAGCCACATACACCTGAGCTGGCGGGTTCGAATCCAGCCTGGGCCCGACAAACAACAATGACGGCTGCCACCAAAAAATAGCTGGGCGTTGTGGAGGGCGCCTGCAGTCCCAGCTACTGGGGAGGCGGAGGCAGGAGACTCGCTTGAGCCCAGGAATTAGAGGTTGCTGTGAGCTGTGATGCCACGGCACTCTATCCAGGGTGACAGCTTGAGGCTCTGTCTCAAAAAAAAAAAAAGTATAGACGTGAGCCACTATGCCTGGTGACTCCTAATCTGATCTATATGCTCAATGGAATCCCAATCAAAATTGCAGAAGGAAAAATGTTTTTTTAGGGATTATGTGTATAAATCAGCAAACCAATTCTAAAATGCATTTCAAAAAGTGAAGAGATTTTAAAAAAAAAAAGTGAAGAGATGATATAGCCAAGACTATCTTAAAGGACAAAACTTGAAGATACACATTTAAAGATCAGCAGATCTGTTAGAAAGCTCCTTCAATGAAGGCAATGTGGCCCTGGAGCAGGGTTGGAGGACCAAAGGCAGTACACAGAACTTGATCCACACGTAGACAGATGCCTGACTTATGATCTGGGTAACACTGCAGAGCAATGGGGAGGACAGTCTTTGCAATCACTGATCAAGGTCAACTGAGTATCCATAAGGGGAAAAATCCAAGCATGTTAACCCTACCTCACACCACATGCCAATTCCATGGAGGACTATAGATTTAGCCACAAAAGAAAAAAGAGGGGGCGGCGCCTGTGGCTCAAAGGAGTAGGGCGCCAGCCCCATATACCAGAGGTGGCAGGTTCAAACCCAGCCCCAGCCAAAAAAAATACAACTGCAAAAAAAAAAAAAAACCTGGATAAGGGGCAGTGCCTGTGGCTCATCAAGTAGGATCCCAGCCCCATATACCGAAGGTGGCAGTTTCTAACCCAACCTTGGCTGAACTACAAAAAAAAGAAAAATAGCCGGGCGTTGTGGCGTGTGCCTATAATCCCAGCTACTCGGGAGGCTGAAGCAAGAGAATCGCCTAAGCCCAGGAGCTGGAGGTTGCTGTGAGCTGTGTGACACCACAGCACTTCACTGAGGGCAATAAAGGGAGACTCTGTCTCTACAGGAAAAAAAAAAAGGAAGAAAACAGAAAACTTCTAGAAACTAACACAATAGAAAAGTCTACTGAACCTGTGTACCAAAATTACTTAAAGTAGCCATTAATGAAGGATTGATATATTGGACTACACGAACATGAAAACTTCTAATAAGTATGAACCTTCCATCTAAAATGTTACCCTGGCTCAGTGCCTGTGGCTCAACGGGCTAAGGCGCCAGCCACGTACACCTGAGCTGGCAGGTTCGAATCCAGCCCGGGCCCGTCAAACAACAATGATGGCTGCAATCAAAAAAAAAAAATGGCCGGGCGTTGTGGTGGGCGCCTGTAGTCCCAGCTACTTGGGAGGCAGAGGCAAGAGACTCACTTGAGCCTGGGAATTAGAGGTTGCTGTGAGCTGTGATGCCACGGCACTCTACCCAGGGTGACAGCTTGAGGCTCTATCTCAAAAAAAAAAAAAAAAAAATCATCTAATAA
>CAUYRH010178087.1:0-12917 GCA_963574655.1 Perodicticus potto
GGGCATTGTGGCGGGCACCTGCGGTCCCAGCTACTTGGGAGGCGGAGGCAGGAGACTCGCTTGAGCCCAGGAATTGGAGGTTGCTGTGAGCTGTGATGCCACAGCACTCTATCCAGGGTGACAGCTTGAGGCTCTGTCTCAGAGAAAAATAAAAATAAAAAAATAAAATAAAATAAAAATGGATCATGGACCTAAAAGTAAGAGCTAATCTATAAAACTTAGAAGAAAACACAGGAGTAATTCTTTTCATGACCTTGTGTTAGGTAAAGCCTTCTTAGCTATGACACCAAAAGCACAGGTGACAAAAGAAAAAAATAGATAAATTGAACTACATCAAAATTTTAAACTTTTGTGTTGCAAAGACACCATTAAAAAGTGAAAAGATACAGAAAATGAAGGAGTATTTTCAAATCATATATCTGATAAGAGACTTATATCCAGAAAATATGGAGAACTTTTACAACTTAATAATAAGAAAATAAATGCCTGATTAAAAATGGGAGAGCCAGGGCAGCATCTGTGGATCAAAAAAGTAGGGCGCCGGCCCCATATACCGCGGGTGGTGGGTTCAAACCCAGCCCCGGCCAAAAACTACAAAAA
This sequence comes from Perodicticus potto, assembly GCA_963574655.1. Classification (NCBI taxonomy): domain Eukaryota; kingdom Metazoa; phylum Chordata; class Mammalia; order Primates; family Lorisidae; genus Perodicticus; species Perodicticus potto. The sequence continues at coordinate 601 of CAUYRH010178087.1, forward strand.
AAAAAAAAGGGAGAGCCAGGCACAATGGCTCATGCCTGTAATCCCAGCACTTGAGTAGGTCACAGTGAGAGGATTACTTGAGGTCGGTAGTTAGAAACCAGTCTGGGCAACACAGTGAGACCCTATCTCCTTAAAAAAAAACCCTTTTTTATTAAACAGGAGGGGTGCCATGCTTCTATAGTTCCAGCTATGCAGGAAGCTGAGGCAGGAGGATCACTTGAGCCCATGCATTCCAGGTTGCAGCGAGCTATGATTGGGCCACTGCTCTCTAGCTTGGGTAACAGAGTGAGACCACATCTCTAAAAATAAAAGTTTAAAAAAACAAAGGACGTGAATAGACATTTCTCCAAAGAAGATATACAAATAGCCCATAAGCAAATAAAAAGATGATCTACATTATTAGTCATTAGGGTAATGCCAAACACACACACACGATGAGATACCACTTCACATCTTTTAGATGAATATATTGAAGCAGACAAAGTGATGGCAAGGATGTGGAGAAAGTGGATCCCTCATATTTCTGGTGGAAGTGCAAAATGGCACAACTACATTGGAAATAGTCTGGCTATTCCTCAGAATGTTAAATATAGAGTTTTATTGTGATTCAGTGACTCTATTACTATTGGTATCCAAGAGAAATGAAAATAAAAATTTATATGTAATTTATATGTAATTGTTCATCAGAGCATCATTCATACTAGCCTAAAAGTGGACACAAACTAAATATCCATCAACTGATAAAAAGATATATAAAATATGGCATATCCAGACAATCAATTATTACTCAGCAGTGAGAAGGAATAGAGTACCAATACACGCTGCCACATGGACAATCCTCCAAAACATGTAAGTGAAAAAAAGCAGTCACAGGAAGCATGTACCAGGTGATTCCATTTCTATGAAGTGTCTAGTCACCAACTCCCAGGGCCAGTTGTTGGACCTCATCACCAGAATTGTGATTTAATTCTAAAATTTTTAATTTATCCTATTCTGTGTTCTCCTCATCCTGTTCTTTCAGTTTTCATTCATTACTTCTAGTACACCTGTCATTCTACCCCACTGAGACCTCCAGGCCTTTTATCTCTTCTCTTTATAATCTATTCACCCTGTCTTTACTTCTCCTGTGTAGCTTAGATCACATGATCTATCATTTTAATTTCTCTTGCCAATATTAACTCCCTTACTCAAATGTCTTTCTATCTTGCCCACTGAGAAAGACCTCAACCTTGCAATCATCCATTTATTCCATGCCTGCATCTTGATTTTTTTTTTAACTTTTATTTATTTATTTACTTATTTTTGCAGTTTTTGGCCAGGGCTGGGTTTGAACCCACCACCTCCGGCATATGGGGCTGGCACCTTACTCCTCTGAGCCACAGGTGCCGCCCTTGATTTTTTTTATATATATATAAGATAGTGTCGAGTAGATTCTTGACTATTATTTTTTTTTTTTTTTGAGACAGAGCCTCAAGCTGTCACCCTGGATAGAGTGCTGTGGCATCACAGCTCACAGCAACCTCCAATTCCTGGGCTCAAGCGAGTCTCCTGCCTCCGCCTCCCAAGTAGCTGGGACTATAGGTGCCTGCAACAACGCCCGGCCATTTTTTGGTTGCAGCCGTCATTGTTGTTTGGCAGGGCTGGAATGGATTCAAACCCACCAGCTCAGGTGTACGTGGCTGGCACCTTAGCCCGTTGAGCCACAGGCGCCGAGCCTATACTTTTTTTCTTGATATCAGGGTTTAAACCAAGTTTCTCTGATCTACAACGATTTTCATCTGTTACAAAATTGAGTTTCAGTTGGCAGGCAAAATGGTGGGAAAATGTGTGCCGTCTATCATACATGTATATTTACATACATTCTTTCTCATTCTTATATTTCCAGTCTCTTTCATATTTTCATTGTACAATGCAGGACAGAGATATTGGACCAGGATGGTGGCCTGAGAACAGGGACCTACAATGCCCTACCTACCAAAATCTCTATAAATGACAGGAAAGGTTCTGTGTGTGTTTTAAAAATATAGCATAAGGTACTCGCTTCAGCAGAACATATACTAAAACTGGAATGATACAGAGAAGATTAGCATGGCCCCTGAGCAAGGATGACATGCAAATTCATAAAGCGTTCCATTTTTTGCGGAAAAAAAATATATTTATATATACACATATGTGTATATATATATACATATATAGGGGGCGACATAGTGAGACTCTGTCTCTAAATAAATAAATAAATAAAAATAAAATATAGCATAAGAATGCTGCAATCATGAAGCAGGCCTTCAGTAGCTAGAAATTTAGAGGATCTCTGAAAAATATGTAAAGCAGGAGTAGGAGTAGGAGTCAATTGACTGAAGAAACCTTGGTGCTAAAAAGACACAAGTAGGAGTCAATTGACCGAAGAAACCTTGGTGCTAAAAAGACACAGGAGGAAACCACTGTGACTTTTGGGAGCAGCTTTAAGGCATCCCAAGTTTAGAGGGTGTAACATGAGTAGCAGGAGAAAGACTGACAATTTGTGTATCTTCATCTCTATTTTGTGCTAATCATCAGAGCCATTTACCACTGCAGTGGGATAAGGAGTATAGATGTTTTGGCTAGAAAGGCAGGATTTTCACACACAACAGAAAATGAATTACTGACAGACTTCACTGTCTGTACATCTTGTCCCTCCTCCACAATCACTGGCAGCAGACTACAGAAAACAGAAACTCCACCCATAGGAAAGCAAACGAGGAATCACAAATGAAAATGTAAGCAACATGTATAAGCAGCACGGAATATTTTAAAGAAAACCATCTTTCATTATTAAATTCAACAAACATTAGTCACTAATACCACCCAAGACCCAAGGACATATCATTAAGTAGAACACATGTAAGGAGTTTCCAAAAGAATTATAATTAATATCCTCAGAGTAGAGAAATTAGAAGAAATTTTAAAAATATTATGAATGTTATTTAAAAAGAATTTAAATTCTTTCTAAAGAATTAGGTTTAGAGAACTTGGACATCTAGTGTTTACATCTTGTTTTCTAATATCATTCTTTAATTTAAAAAAATCAGGACTCCTAAAAAAAAAATCAGGACTCCTTCAAGATTTGGGTAATTCTAGGATTAGAGCAATGAATTTTCAAGTGTAGGCCAGGCATGTGGCTCACACCTATAAACCTAGCACTCTGGGAGGCTGAGGCAGGATGATTAATTGAGGTCAAGAGTTTAAGACCAGTCTGACAATAGTGAGAACCTGACTCTGCAAAAAAACAGAAAAATAAACTGGGTGTGGTGGTGCATGCCTATAGTCCCAGCTATTTGAGAGGCTGAGGCAGGAGGATCTTTTGAGTTCAGTAATTCAAGGTTGCAGTGAGCTATGATGATGCCACTGCACCCAGCCAGACCCTGCCTCAAGAGCAACAACAACAAACTCACGAAAAGCAAAAACAAAGAAATAAAAAAAACCCTTGTGCCAGTAAGGAAGTGCTAAAACACATGAGTAAATAAGTAAATGGGGAAGAAGAGACAAATCTCCTGGGCAGAAGTATTCCCACTATTTATGTAGATACTCTGCTCTCAAGGATGTGGAGCCTCACTCCTCTCTCCTTAAGTGTGGCCTTTACATGTAACTTCCCCTCAAAGAGTGCAGTATGAAAATGGGGGTGAGAAGATAATAACTTTATGGTTAAGAAATATGTCAAATTCTATACCAGGCTGATGATCAAGATTAACATCAGTTATGCCATGTTGACAGCATGTACCCTTGATAAGTGATGACAGTGGTCTTTTACCTCTGTAGCCTTCTTCCCAGAAAAATATAACCCCAGTTTAATCATGATAAAGAAAAATGAGGGCCAAGCACAGTGGCTCACGCCTGTAATCCTAGCATTCTGGGAGGCCAAGGCAGGTGGATTGCCTGAGCTCACAAGTTTGAGACCAGCCTGAATCGGAGTGAAACCTCGTCTTTAAAAAATAGCTGGCTAGGCATTGTGGTGGGCGCCTGTAGGCCCAGCTACTTGGGAAGCTGAGGCAAGAGAATCGCTTAAGTCCAAGAGTTTGAGGTTGCTGTGAGCTATGACGCTACAGCACTCTCCTGAGGGTGACAAAGTGAAACTCTTGTCTCAAAAAAAAAAAAAAAAAAAAAAAAAGAGAGAGACAAATCCCAGCTAAAATACCACAAAAATACCAGACAGTACTCCTTAATACTGCCAAAGTCATTGAAAACAAGGAAAACTGGGCAGCTCCTGTGGCGCAAAGGAGTAGGGCACCGGCCCCATATGCTGGAGGTGGCGGGTTCAAACTCAGCCCCGGCCAAAAACTGCAAAAAAAAGAAAGAAAACAAGGAAAACTGAGAAACTGTTAGAGCAAAGAAAAGTCTAAACAGACATGAAATTAAAACGCTTGTTTCTCTCTCTCTCTCTCTACCTCCTCACCTTCTTTTGGGATTCTAGAACAGTAAGAGGACATTAGGTAGAAACTAGGGAAATGTGAATAAAGTATGGACTTTCATTAATAATTATTAATATTGTCTCATTGAGACAAATGTGACATATTAATGTAAGTTATTAGTAATAGGTAAACTGATTGTGGAGCAGCCCTTGTCTGTTCTTTGTATTGTCTTCATAACTTTTTCATAAATCTAAAAGTATTCTAAAATTAAAGGTTTATTTAAACACAAAAAGAACTCAGCAAATCAATGAAGAGAGAGAGACAAAAAATACTTGGAGATGAGAAAGGATTTGTTGTGGAAATAAAACCATCAATACATTGGCTTGAAAGTCACAAAATACTCAAAGACCACCCGGCAAACTAGAAGATCAAACTGAGTTGGATTAACAAAGCAAAGAAAATGATGAGAGATTAGAGAATAGATCCAAAATTTTTAACATTCTTCTTACAAAAGCATTAGGAGTTAACCAAAAATGTAAATGTAAGGAAATGTTAAAAAAAAAAAAAAAAGCAAGAATATCTCTCAAAACTGAAGAAAGACACCCATCTTCAGCTTTTAAAAGCTTACCAGATGTGGTTTCCATTTGCAGTCATGAAAATTTTCTAGAACTAGACAATGGTGATGGGTATATAACATTGTGAATGTACTGAATGGCACTGAATGATATACTTTAACATAAATGGTAAGTTTTGTGTTTTTTTAAAGGCCTACCGAATATAATGCAAGATACTACAAGATCTTGTTGCAACAATTTATATTCTCACCAGCATTATAAGGAAGTTCCTATATTCTATATCCTTGACAACATTTGGTATTATCTGTTTTCTTGGTTGTTGTTTTTAATCATTCTAATGGGTATGTAGTGGTATATCATTGTGATTTTAATTTTCCCTTCACTGATGATTGAAACTTGGAACATTTTTCTCTATTTATAGGCTACTTAAATATTCTCTCTTTCTTTTCTTTTTCTTTTTCTTTTTTTTTTTTTGAGACAGAGTCTCACTTTATTGCCCTGGGTAGAGTGCTATGGCATCATAGCTCACAGCAACCTAAACTCTTGGGCTCAAGCAATATTCTTGCATCAGCCTCCCAAGTAGCTGGGACTACAGGCGCCCGCCACAGCACCCAGCTATTTTTTGTTTGTAGTTGTCATTGTTGTTTGGCAGGCCCAGGCTGGATTCGAATCCGCCAGCCTAGGTGTATGTGGCTGGCACCCTATCCTGTGAGCTATAGGCACTGAGCCCATCTAGCTTTTCTTATTGATTTGTAGTAGTTCCTTATCTAGTCAGATAAAAAGCCTTCGATGAACACAGGTGTTATAAATGTTTCTCACACAACTTGCTTGCTTTTTTGCTCTTTGTGGTGTTTTCTGATAAACAGAAGTTCTTGATTTTAATGTGTCTGTTTCTCAATTTTTTTTCTTGTATGGTTAGCACTTTTTGTGTTTTGTTTAAGAAATCTTTGCCTACCTCAAAGTCATGAGGATATTCTATGTTTCCTTCTAAAGAGCTTTATTGTTTTATCATTTGCATTTATATCTACAACACATACAGGATTTCTTTTTGCGTATGGAATGAAGTAGGACTCAAAATATATTTTTTTCCCCATTTTGTGTCATTACTAAAAACATCTCCTATATTCAATATAGGACTTTCAACTAGACTCCATTCTATTCCATTGTCTTATTTGTCTATTCTTATGCCAGTATAATACTATCCTAATGTCTATTAACTTTGTTACATAGCGTGATATCTGGTAGTGTTAAGTCTTCTAGTTTTGTTATTCTTCTTCAAGATTTCTTTGGCTTTTCTAGGTCCTCTGCATTTCCATATAAATTTTAGAATCAACTTGTCAATTTCTATATGCATAAACATATGCATACTATTGTGCTGAAAGTTTGATTAGAATTACTTTAATTCTAGAGGTTAATTGAGGGAGAACTACTGTTTTTTTTTTTTTTTTTTTTGAGACAGAGCCTAAAGCAGTCACCCTGGATGGAGTGCTGTGGCATCACAGCTCACAGCAACCAAGGGTGGCAGGTTTGAACCCGGCCCGGGCCAAACTGCAACAAAAAATAGCCAGGCGTTGTGACAGGCGCCTGTAGTCCCAGCTACTCAGCAGGCAGGAGAATTGCCTAAGCCCAGGAGTTGGAGGTGATGCCATAGCACTCTACAGAGGGCAATAAAGTGAAACTATATCTCTAAAAAAAAAATTTTAAGTTTCAGTGTAGAAATTTTCATCTTTGGTTTATTTCTAGATATTTAATGTTTTGTTACCAATTGAAATTATACTTTTAAAAGTTCATTTTCTAATTGTTTATAGCTAATATATAGAAGTATTGTTGGTTTGTATATATTGACTTTGTGTCTAGAATCCTTGATAAATTTACATCAATTACTATATTCACAATCATGTCATTTACCAGAAAAATGAATTTATTCTTTTTCCTTTATAATCACTATAGCTTTTATTTCTTTATTTGTTTTATTTCTCTGGCTAAAACCATGGAGTTTTGTTTGTTTTTTTAGGAAGAATTATCTATCTCTCACCTATCTTTAGAAATTGACACATTAATACAGGGATTTTGTCTAGCTTGGTTACTACGGAATTTCCAGTGGTTAGAACCATGTCAGAAACTCAAATATTTGATGAATGAATAAATGTTATATTAAAAAATATTATAGGCCCTGAAATCAGAGATACCAAGATTTAAACTGCAGCTCTAACACTTATTAGCTATGTAACTTAGAGCAAGTTGCTTAACTTATCAAATTCAGTTTCTTCTTTATAAAGTGTAAACAGATAGTCCAGGATAGTCATTATTAGAAAATAATATATCTCTATGTATCTAGATACTAAAAAATTAGTTATTGTTATTATAGGATGAGCTTACTCAGAGTGAGACGAGGATGAAGAAAGAAATCTTGGGAAACATTTTTGAGGAATAGACAGAAAAAGAATACTTACACAGGAGTTTGAGAGTGACTCAGGAGTTGGGAGTCTAGGATAGACTAGAATCACAAAAACCCTAAGAGGAAAGAGTTTCAAGAAGGATGCATTATTAAAGATCTCTCAGTTGTGAACAACAGAAATCCATCTCACATAGCTTAAATTAAAAATGGGATTATTAGCTGGGCGTTGTGGGGGGGCACCTGTGGTCCCAGCTACTCGGGAGGCTGAGGCAGAAGAATCACCTAAGCCTAGGAGTTGGAGGTTGCTGTGAGGTGTGTGACGCCACGGCACTCTACCGAGGGCGATAAAATGAGACTCTGTCTCTACGAAAAAAAAAGGAATTATTAGCTCATGTAGCTGGAAAGTCCAGAGATATAACAGTTTCTAGACACAGGTGAAATCTACCTTAGTCTTTACTTTGCTCTGTTGTCTTGATTTCCAGGCAGGTAGTCCTAACATGTTGATTACAATGGTCACCCCCAGGCTTTATATTTACATAATCTTTATAACCACTGACTTTTGCCATTAAATTTTAGTTGTAAAAATCTGGGAAAGGTTTTAATTTACTTTGCATAAATGATATGCCTATCTGTGACCCATCTATTGTGTTGAAGGGTAGTGAGAATTCTGAATGGTCATGTATGGATCACTACCTATTACTAGATCTGAGGGTGTGGGGTCAGCCTCATCTAATGGATTAAGATGAACCAAATGGATTAAGAAGAAGGGAAGCATCATTTCCTGAAAAGATGCTGGGCAGAAAAAGATATGTCACTACAAAGGATGTGATCAACAGGCCAAAGGCTGCAGAAAAAAGTAAGTAATATAAGAAGTAGAAAGTATACAGGAATTTAGAGCCAATTGTTCTTCACTAAACAATTTCTGTGTTTGAGAATGGAACCTAGACTGCAATAGATTGAGGAGCAACTTGGATCGCTTCTCAGCCATTTGGCTAAGATCACGTGTAGTATCTGTTCTTATTAGTTTAATATCTGATATTTCTGTATCTGAGAAAGCAATATTAAGTGGATTTTTGGAACTAGGAGATGGACTGTGAGCTTGCTCTATCTGCTACATGCATCATTCTGGTATTGCAGTACTTCCAGGGAAGGTATACTACCACCCTCAGTAAAAAAAAAAAAAAGAAGAGGAGAAAACCTGCAGATAAAGTACAGACTGAAGTGAAGACCTGTGGTCTTCATGGGTACAGCTATAGATGTGTAGTAACTTAATATCTACCCATCTGCCATGGCTTGTTAGTAAACTCACACATGAACTAGGGTGTTCTCTCCACTGCGGCCCGCTGGTGCTCCTCTAGTGTGCTTGGCCATTGTAGGTTGCTAAGCAATGATCCCATGCTTGCATTGTCTCCACTAATGCACAGAATGGAATTACACATGTGTTTAGTTACAACTCTAGTCAAATGCTTCCCTCTCAGAGCCATAAAACCAAGAAAAGAAAAAGAGGCACAGCAATAGTATGGTTAATAAATCAGGATTTTGAACAAGCCTATCTGAAGCTGTTTTTTTGACTGAGTGACCTCTGAATTCAAGGATAACAAATTATAGACCTGCCCCAAGGCAAATTAAGAGGTTTAATTGAATATAGTTTCAAAGAGGTCCTGGGTTTTTTTTAGGTTTTTTTGTTTTTTTTAGATAGAGTTTCACTATGTCGCCCTCCGTAGAGTGCTCTGGCATCACAACTCACAGCAACCTCAAACTCTTGGGCTTAAGCAATTCTCTTTCTCTCTCTTTTTTTTTTTTTGGCCGGGGCTGGGTTTGAACCTGCCACCTCTGGCATATAGGGCTGGCGCCCTACTCCCTTGAGCCACAGGCACTGCTGAGCGATTCTCTTTTTAAATTTTATTTTAAGAGACAGAGTTTCACTTTGTCACCCTCAGTGGAGTGCTGTGGTGTCACAGCTCATAGCAACCTCCAGCTCTTGGGCTAAGGCGATTCCTTGCCTTAGCCTCCCAAGTAGCTGGGACCATAGCCACTCACCACAACGCTTGGCTATTTTTTTGTTGCAGTTTGGCCAGGGCTGGATTCGAACCTGCCACCCTGGGTATATGGGGCTGGCGCCCTACCCACTGAGCCACAGGCACCGCCCTCAGTACTGTTTTTTTTCAAAGTAGGTCTGTGGTTGGACATTCCTAAACATTTTACAGATAGGTTGATTGATTCACTTATACATTTGCTCGATAAATAATTATTATTCCTCACTATGTACCAGGCACTATGCTAAGCACTAGGATTCTTTTTCAGGATCATCTTCCTAGACTCTTCCTAGAATTAAGAGCCTTTTAAACCCTCTCCTGACATGTACACCTTGCCACTCTATTAGCCTACTTTCTAACCTACAGAGACCTATTCAGGCATTATGGACATAAATGCTTTCAACTAAAATAGTAGGTACACAGAGGAATTCCTTAAACATATTTTGAAAGGTCTAGCCTTATAAGTGACTTTTATCATTTTCTACTTAGTGCATGGCCCACAGCTAGGACAGCCTCAGTACGAAACCTACTTAAGAATGTAAAAAGAGGCTCGGTGCCTGTGGTTCAACAGGCTAAGGCGCCAGCCACGTACACCTGAGATGGCGGGTTCGAATCCAGCCCGGACCCGCCAAACAACAATGACAGCTGCAACCAAAAAATGGCCGGGTGTTGTGGCGGGCGCCTGTAGTCCCAGCTACTTGGGAGGCAGAGGCAGGAGAATCACTTGAGTCCAGGAATTGGAGGTTGCTCTGAGCTGTGATGCCACGGCACTCTATCCAGGGTGATAGCTTGAGGCTCTGTCTCAAACAAAAAAAAAAAAAAAAAAAAGAATGTAAAAAGAAATGAATCAAATATAACACACTGTAAGAAGCCTTAGCAGGCTATTTCTTCACAAGGTGGCATATGGCATTAATGGCACTGGCTGCTGATTAAATGGTGGGGCTAGTTGATAAGCTATATGATGTTCTCTTTAAACACAGGCCCTGTATGAAACTTAGTTGCCCTGGTCTTATTCAGATTTCTTAACATTTGTATGATAAAGTCAAAAGAAGAAAGAAAAGAAACAACACTAAACACTACTGGAATTAAAATTCAATAGATACATAAAAAGGCAGTTTCCTTTAAAACTTTGTTAATCTAGGACTGTATAATCAAAATAGAACTGAGCAAATTGATAGTTTAAAAAAAATTCTCAAAATGCAAGATGAGCTCATAGCCTGAAAAGGAGAATAATCAAGATAAAGAAATGAGGAACTAAGTATATGGGTGGTGCCTGTGGCTTAAGGAGTAGGGCACTGGCCCCATACACCGGGGGTGGAGGGTTCAGGCCCAGCCCTGGCCAAAAACTGCAGAGACAAAAAAAAAAAAAAAAAAAAAAGAAATGCGGAATTGACATGGTGCATTTAACCACAGTATTTTCTATGCAAAGACACATACTTGAGTGCATTGTGGGAGCTGCTTGTCAAGGTAACATGACTTTAATTTTGACAAGTATATAACAATGCTAAAGAGATTTCCTTTGACATGTTGAAATTCCAATAACAGTTCCTGTTCCTACTTTGTATATACCCACACATACACACACATATTCACAAAGTGGGGATTATTGAATAAATAAATACACTGTCTTGCATTTGATACAACCAACTGCAGTGTTTTCTGTACATATCAAATAAGGAGATGAATAGACCCAAACAAATTAAACACACTTCCCTCCACCATACATTGAAAAGAAGTGAGAGAAAGTGAAAGTACAAAAACAGGAAACACTACAAAACTGCTGCTTGGTAAGTTTTCTAGGGAGGCAATAAATTACACGATGGAATGCACATCAAGTTAGGTAGGTGCAGATTTGGTGCCACAAACTGATTAAAGTGAACACTTAATTAAATTTATAACAAATTGTACATAGATCACAATTCTTTTTGGTATGTTTAAAATGAAAGAGTTAATTTATATACCTGACCCAAGTGATTAAGGTAAAGGCAAAGAATATATATGGGGGGTTGGTGGTAGAAATTAGGGTGAGGAGGAAGCAAAATCTGAAAAATAAGAGATGAGGGCAAGTGAAAAGGGAAAGATAGACTTGCCAGAAAGAAAATTTTGAAAGTTAGTGAAGATGTAAAAATAGTACTACATTTATAAGAAATATAAAATAAGTGTTAGAAAATTTGGTTCTTATTTTTTAGTGTGTGTTTTTGTTTTTGTTTTGAGACAAAGTCTCATTCTGTTGTCCAGGCTAGGATGCTGTGGTGTCTGTCAGCCTAGCTCATAGCAACCTCAAACTCCTAGGTTCAAGTCATCCTCCTGCCTCAGCCTCCTAAGTAGATGGGACTGCAGGCACATACCACAAGCTCAGGCACCTCAGCTAATTTTTCTATTTTTACTAGGGACGGGATCTTGCTCTTGCTCTGACTGGCCTTGAACTCCTGAGCTCAAGTGAGCCTGGACCTCCCAGAGTGCTAGGATTATAGGCGAAAGCCACCACATCCAGCCAGAAAGTTTGGTTCTTGAATAGTAAGTATTACAATGTATATTAATAATAATAAATAGTGAATAATTACACTTAATTGGTTTAAAAGACCGAAAAACACTTTGGAAAAAAAGCAAGCACCTGAAAGTTATAACTAGAATCTATTTAGCAAGTTATAGTTTAGAAAATATTTTAATAGACTCAGCGCCTGTGGTTCAATGGGCTAAGGTGCCAGCCACGTACACCTGAGCTGGCGGGTTCGAATCCAGCCTGGACCCAACAAACAACAATGACGGCTGCAACCAAAAAATGGCCGGGTATTGTGGCGAGTGCCTATAGTCCCAGCTACTTGGGAGGCGGAGGCAAGAGACTCGCTTGAGCCCAGGAATTGGAGGTTGCTGTGAGCTGTGATGTCACAGCACTCTATTCAGGGTGACAGCTTGAGGCTCT
>CAUYRH010178093.1:0-92141 GCA_963574655.1 Perodicticus potto
GTCCCAGCTACTTGGGAGGTGGAGGCAAGAGACTCGCTTGAGCCCAGGAATTGGAGGTTGCTGTGAGCTGTGATGCCATGGCACTCTATCCAGGGTGATAGCTTGAGGCTCTGTCTCAAAAAAAAAAAAGAAAGAAAGAAAATTGAAAAGGAGCATTTACCCTGGCTTCTGGGGGATCGGGGTGGGACATTTTTCCCAGTCTTTCTGGACCCCTGAGAATCTGAATTCCAAATAAATAACCTTAGTGGTGCCCTCTAGTGGAGAGGATGCCACAATCAATACTGCATGGGGAGAACCACACGAGATAGATGATGTATTTATCTGCGGGGAAAAGGTGTGATTGTAATGGTGGAGGGAGTGAGACTTGAGTTCCCTTTTCCCCTGGATGGGGTGGTCGTCTTTCTTGTAGATTGCTTTGCAAAACCTCATGCAAGAGTTGAAATTTCAGGAGCCTGTGAGGCCTGGAGAGTGGGGGAAAAAGAGGTGGGGAAGGGCTTTGTAGGCAAAAAGGCAGAACTCTGAGTTACAGAAGCAAGTCATTTATCTCTTCTGGTCACTTCCAGGGGCCACCTGGCTATTTTAGAATTGCTTAGGTGTGTTCTCCCCTTGGCGGAGAAGGCAAAGTTACGGTCTTCTCTGAAGGCTTTGTAGAGTTAGACAGGGAGGTGGAAATCTGAGCTCAGCTCTGGGTCCATCTAAAACTTCCAGAAGCCCACACCAGGCCAGGAGGTGAGGGGTTCAGAGGAGCAGAAGCCAGGGCTGGGCAGACACGTGAGTGAATGTGTGTCTGTTTCATGAGGGTATCAAGAGATGGCTGAAACAAACTCAGGGGGGAGGGGGATGGGGGCCAGCTAGCAGCTTCCCCTCAGCTCTGATGGCGCCCCTTCACCACCACCCTGCTGTTGGGCCCATGCTTGGCACAGGGTCCCTGATGCTCTTTGCGTTTCTTCTCTGTCCCCTTCACTCGGACTGTTCAGAGGTCAGCAGAGTTCCTGGCACCAACACCTGGTTCTCTGAATCTTCTCCTACCTCTATTGGACCCAAACTATGGATGTCGCCTCTCGGACCCTCAGTCTCTTCATCTAAAAATGGAGATGTGACTGTGGCTTCCTCACTGGCTGCTGAGAAGATTAACGGGGTAATGATACATGTAATGTGCCAGCCCACAGTGAGCCTCAAAAATGCAGGCAGGCATTACCTTCAGGGCTGGGGGTTTGTGCCTGCTTCCCACGATGGGAACACCTTGACCTTGGGCTGCTTTCTTTAGGCTGGAAAGATTTGGGGGCGCAGAGGGAGGCCAGGGCAGGCAAGGCCAGCCATGTGCTGTGCCCCAGCGAGCAATCTGAACCAAAAGAAGAAAAGTGGAAAAAACACAGACCTATAGGGGCCCCCTTTCTTTGGGGTTTTTCTGGGACTTACAAAGAATGAGTATTTATTTTTACTCCATCTTGTTCTAGAAAGGTTTGACGGAAGGTTAACAACCTCGAGAAACTCAGACAATCAGGCCGTGCCTCTCCCAGCAGGAAAGTTCTGAAGGTCAGTGATTCCTGTACAGATAGAATGTCTTTAACTTTTCAAAGCTTTGGCTCTCTTTCTTCGCTTCAGCAGATGATTTAAGGCCCCACTATGTGTACAGCCTGCGTTGGTTGTTAGGGGGGTATGGTGATATACGGGGTGTCACCCCTGCCTTCCAAGCCGTCACAGGCCTTCTAGACACACAGCTCCCGACATGGCAGTGTAGAGCCCTTTCCAGGTGACAGAAGAAAGAGAGGCACAGAGAAGGTAAGGAACTTGCTCAGGATCACACAACGAGGCGGGATCCAAACTGCGGCTTCCTCATCCTGATCCAGACTTCATTCTTTCATTCATCCACTCACGGAAGCTTTGCTGAGCATCCACTCGGTGTGGGCTGCGTGTGAGGTACCCGAGGGGCAAAGGAGCTAGACAAGGTGCTGCCTTTGCATAGAGTTAAACAGGGTATTTCTAGGGAGTGTCAAGGGCAATGAAGGAACGGTGATGTCACATAATCCAGAAGGACTTCCGGGGCTACTTGGACAGGAGGGGCAGGAAGCCCTCCTGTAGAAGCCCCAGCCACTGGGAAGAGCACAGAGAAAGGGAGGAGTCAAACCAGGGACAGGCAGGGGGGCTGGGGCTGGGATGGTGGCACCACAAGACACAGGTCCCTCCCGGAGGCAGCGGGAGGTGCAAAGGCTGGACGAGCCCACCCCTCCCCACGCTGGGAATCCCCCATCTCCTCGGTGCACCCCAACAGGGGGACAGAAATGTGGTTCTATCCAACACTCCTTTATTCCACTTTATGCCGAGTATATAACTAAGTTTTAGACATGGTCCGTTCCCCGAGAGCATTTAACTGTCTGCCGGAGTGAGGCAGGCAGGCGGGCAGTGGGAGGTGGAGGGCGAGGGGCAGAGGGCAGGCAGGGACCGTGGGGCCCAGAGGGGAGGAGCCTTTGTCTTGTGGTACCACCCCCTTCACCCCCACCCCACCGAATGGCCTGCACTGCTTTGGCTTCTCTCAAAACAACTCCCCGCCCATTCCCTAATAGGCCCCATCCCAGGGGCTGGGGCAGAGGGTGGGTGGCCAACATCCTTCTAGGAGGACGCTGACTCTGGACAGATGGTTTTCTTTCCTCGTGACCCTCTCAGTAATAAGAGGAGCCTGGTGAGAGGCCACCAGCAAGTCTCCTGCGGATGGGCATCTGTAAGGATGGGAGGATGTGGTTACCATGGTAACCATCACTCCTAATCTCCTTATAAACCGTGTCCTGTGAATGTTAGGGAGAGGGGGCAAGGGGAGAGCAGGGACCCCACATCCTTCCTTAGTCTTTTCTTGCTGCCATTCCTCACCACTGTCGTGCTTCAGTTTCCCCCAGCTGAAAATGAAATGGTGCTTCTTCGGCGTCAATCTGATCGCAGACACTTGGGAAGCCTGACTGAAGGAGGTTCCGCCCCACCACAAAGATTCCTGCTTGTTTCCCCTGAGGTTTTCATGTACGGATTTTTCTAAGAGTTGAACAGTGAGAGGCAGAATTCCTCCGCCAGCTCTATGACTGTCCACTTGGTGGTGGGCAAATCAATCTCCCTGAGCCTCAGTTTCTTTATCTCTGAAATGGGCATAACTGTGTCTGCTCTCTCTACTTTATAGCTATTATGAGAGCCATACAAGGTCCTGCTGTGAACACACTCTGGAAAATGCAGAATCTCACATAAGTAGGAGACATCAGCACCCACCAGGGGTGGGGAACGTGTGGCTTTCTGGATACTGGGTGCAGCCTTTTGACTGAATTCAAATTTTACAAAACAAATCCTTTTAATAAAGTTTGGATTCAGTGGAGGGGCCACACTGGGGGATCTGGAGGGCCACATGTGGCCTTGAGATGGCAAGTTCCTCACCCTTAGAAACCTTTAGCTCAATGAGTCTCAGCACTATTCTTCCCTTAGAGTTCTGGTCCACAGCCCAGGCTGTGTATGAGACTCACCTGTGAAGATTTTAAAACAATACTGTTGCCTGGGCCCCAGCCCCATTTCCAGTTCAGCTGACAGGTGGGATGTTGTTTAAGCTCTCAGGTGATTCTGATGTCCAGTTAGGAACACCTTGGAGCTGCGTGCCTTGAACCATCAGGTAGGTACAGATTACCTGGGGAGCTTATTAAGGTGACATTCTAATACAGCAGCTTTGGAGGATGAGGGCTTGCTGTTCACAGTGTAGCCTGTGGACCAGAAGCATGGGAATTTCCTGGGAACTTATTAGGAATGCAGAAACCCAGGCCCTACCCTGGACCTCCTGAATCTGACTCATTGGGGATGGTGCCCAGCAATCTGCTTACCACACTGTCTTGATGACTTTCCAACATGCTAAAATTGGGGAGCGCTGTGGCTCTGTGGTCCCCAAACTGCTTTCTGGGCCAGCAATATCAGTGTCACCTGGAGCCTATTAGAAATGCAAATTCTCAGGCCCTCCCCAGGACCTATTGAATACAAGTCAATAGGTATTGTGTTTTTTTTTTTTTGTAGAGACAGAGTCTCACTTTATCACCCTCGGTAGAGTGCCGTGGCGTCACACAGCTCACAGCAACCTTCAACTCCTGGGCTTAGGCAATTCTCTTGCCTCAGCCTCCCGAGTAGCTGGGACTACAGGCGCCCGCCACAACGCCTGCCTATTTTTCTGTTTTGCAGTTCGGCCGAGGCCTGGTTTGAACCTGCCACCTTCGGTATATGGGGTTGGTGCCCTACTCGATGAGCCACAGGCGCCGCCCAGGGCTTTGTGTTTTAACCAGCCCTCCAGCACACGCAGGTTTGAGAACTGCTGGCCTAGATGTGGCATCAGTCCCTTCCCATGTACTGATCTCTGTAGCCCTCTGGGACACTGGGTCAGAGGGGTCAAAGGAGCAGGGTCTTGAAGTTTCCACACTGTCTGGTTAAGCTGTGCCAGAATGTGTCTGCCAGGTCAGGCCACTTGTCTGTGTGTCTTGAGTTCAAATTTCTTGAAAGGCAAATCACCTTCTAATCTCCAGCCTTAGGGCCCTCTGGGGCAGGTCAGATCCCTCTGGGAGAAGAAACTGGCCTCTTCAGGCTCTGCTTTGGTATTAATATGACTTTGCGTGGTGCATACCACATGCAAAGAGCTTTCACTGCCTCATCTGACCTCCACGGCTCTGCCAGGTAAACAGTTACCAACCCCATGTCAGAAGGCAGGAATCTGAGAAGGAGATTCAGACACACCACTCACCGCTAACAGAGGTCCTGGACTAGCCTTCTGCCATTCCAGGGGCAACCTTTGTTTGTATCCATTTATCTTGGCTCCAATCTCTGTAAGTCTCTCTCTCTGATGCACGGGCGCACACACACACACACACACACACACACACACACACACACACACACATTCTTCTGGTGGCTCCTTGTAAAGAAGAATAAGCCCCAGAACAAACAGCGACCAGCTATCAGGTGACTGCTTGGACACTTGAATTGCAATCCGTGTTTCTGGGCCGTGCTGCTTTGGAACGGTGGCTCTGGAGCTGGGCTGGGTCCCCTGAACCTGTGGACATCTGGCAGCCTAGTGCTGGGCTGAGTCCCAGACACAGGGGAGGCCAGAAGGACGGGGCAGATTGGGCGAGAGGGGAGACAGCAGAGAGTGGGGGGCAGGGGAGAGGCCTCAGATGCCCCAGGTGGGACCAGCTTGGGGCAGGAGGACAGGGCCACCGCCGAGAGGCACTGTTCTTGGAGAGCCTCCTGCTGCTCTAGTAATTCTGGCTCCCTTGGTATTGGAATCGATTTCCCTGAGGGGTCTCCTTAGCCCTGGAAACCTCCCCCAGGTGCTCGACTGGTAAAACCCCTAAAGTCTGGAGGGGAATAAACAAGCTAGGCAGGGCAGGGCCACCTGGACCTGCTGGGTGGTGGCTGCCCTGGCAATGTGGGCTGGTGTCTTGTTTGTGAAACATGTCCCCTATGCCACCTCCCTGGGGAGCCTCAAGTCTGCACAGACCCAGCCGCCTCCCGCCACCCTGGCTGGTGCAATCACGAGGTGGGGGGGCAATGGGGCACAGGATGCCTCCCAGAGGCCCCCAGCGCAGGGCTGGTGCACCATGGACACTCACCGTTCATGAAACAACTGGGGAGTTGGGGGTGGACCCAGGGGGAGAGGACTCATTCTCAAGGCCGGGTGGGGCAGGGGTTGCTCCTAAAGGCGTGAAATCCTGACATCATGTCCCATGGAGATGCACACAGACCCCCCCACCCCCGAGATTCACTAAAGGGTTGACGGAAAGCCCTGCTCGGCGACTTCCACCTTAGTTCCCAGCACCAGACCCTGCCGACTTTAACGGGCCAAGAACCAATCGTTTTGATCAATCCGACAATTATCTTATGAACAACATAGTTACGCTGCACTGTAAAAGTTGAGGGTTTTATGGAAGTACTTGATGTACACCGTGGGTTCCGTTGCCCTGCTTTGGTGTGGCTTCTATTTTAGCTTTCCAAGAGCCCTCACCTTATGTTCCAACACCCAGGCCTCTCGCCACCTTTAAGAGGCACTGCTGTTCTGGCCTTCCTGCCCCTACCCTCAATTGGAGACAACACATTAGCGGTGACCAGTGCCCTGCCTAGGCACTCCCATCTGGCCAGGGGGCCTTGGGGCAGTGTGTAGGTTTGGAGACTACTTCTGTCACAGCCACTGGGTTTCAGAGGACAAGGACGGCTGACTGGGAAGACCTGTCGTAAGCCCTCTGCGGCCCTCTTGTCACTATTCTCAAAGTCCCTGAGTGCTAGGGACTTCAGCGGCCCACAGGGATTCAGTCCCTGTGTGAGGCTTTGAGAACCCCTGCTTCACCAGGGCCATGGAGGTGGACAATGGCCTAGAAGTCTAGGCGGAGTCCCCCCACCTGGAGATGTGCGTATATTTCTTTTGGGGGAAATGGGAGGTGTCCATAAAATTACTGTCTTATATCTTTATTGTTTTGCTGATGATGCAAGAAACACATGCTCTTGTAAAAATTTTCAAACACTACAAAAATTAACTTAGGAAGCAAAAGAAAATGCCCTTGAATTTTATCTTCACCCTTCAGAGAGAACCACTATTGTTCAGTTGTAGTCTTTTAAATGTTCTCTGGCATACACATGTCGTTAATAGCAAAAGCATTGCCTGGCAAGGTGGCTCACGACAGTAATCCTAATATTCTGGGAGGCTGACATGGGTGGATCGCTTGAGCTTAGGAGTTCGAGACCAACCTGAGTAAGAGTGAGACCCCTGTCTACTAAATATAGCCAGGCGTTGTGGCAAATGTCCGTAGTCCTAGCTACTCAGGAGGTCAAGGCAGGAGGATTGCTTGAGCCCAAGAGTTTGAGGTTGCTGTGAGCTATGACGCCATGATACTCTACCCAGGGCACAGAGTGAGATTCTGTCTCAAAAAAATAATGAAAATGGGCTTCTACTGCAATAGTGTTTTGCTATGGTTTATTCTTCTTCTTCTTATTATTATTTTTGAAAAAATAAGGTGACTGAGGATTCACCCTGGGATTGAATGCTGTGGTGTCATAGCTCACAGCAACCTCAAACTCCTGGGCTCAAGCAATTCTCTTGCCTCAGCCTCCCGAGTAGCCGGGACTGCAGGCACCCGCCACAATGCCTGGCTATGTTTTAGAGATGGGGGTCTCACTCTTGCTCAGGCTGGTCTTGAACCTGTGAACTCAGGCAATTCACCTACCTCGACCTCCTAGAGTGCTAGGATTACAGGTGTGAGCCACCATGCCTGGCCTTTCTGCTACGGTTTTAAAAACGATTTTAATAGTACATCTTGGATTTTTTTTTTCCCTATGTCCCCACAAAAGCCACATCTCACTTTTATTGCTTGCATAGTAGTCCATCATAGGGATGTCCATAATTTACTTTTCTGTTTCCTAGTGGAGCACATTTCCCTCCCCTCCAAATTTTCAGAATTCTGGGCTCTGTAATAGACCCTGCCATTCATATCACTTTTTGTATACGCTGTCTGTCCATGCAGAATAGCGTACCTATGTAGGCCAGATGCTTGGAAGTGAATGAGATTCTCCACTTGGTCCCCTGAATATCTGCTTGTCTCTGGGAGAGAGCCCGGAGTATAGGGTGCCTTAGATGCTTCCAAGGGGGTAGCAAAAACAAAGGCATTTCTCTTCTCAGCCTGAACTTTGCTCCTTATGAACTGTCAGCAGAATAGGAGCCTGGTGGCTTGTCTAGTCACAAGCTCACAGAAAGGGCAGTGTGAATTCCAGGCTGCCCACCTGGACCTTGCCCACCTCAGTGAGAACGTTCCTGATAAAGAAGTGACCAGCGATCTACAGGGAAATGGGCTCAGACATGTAAGGCCCCTTAGGGTCACTCAGGGCATGGAGGTGACATGTGGGGGAGTCCCAGGCCCTACCAGGGCCATAGGGTGGGCCCGGCTGTCATCTTTCCTAACTCCGCCTTTGAGAGACATCATCTGGACCCAGACATGTGGCCTTGGCTGACTGCTGAGGAAGAGTCTGTGGAGTCGTACTGGGGACTAGGAGATTGGATTCCTGCCCCCCCGCTTGCTTTGCTGTGTGATCTTGTGAAAACAATTTGCCCTTTGAATCCCAATTTCTCACTTTCCAAACAAATGCTCCTTCCTTTCTCCACTACAAGGCTAATGAAATTTTGAAGATATTCTAACTTTTGGGCAAAGGCACCAGGATCACATCTCCTTGTCGTCTTGCTCTGGAGTGGGCTGAGTGATGGGTCAGAGTCTCCTGCCCCCACCCCAATCTCGCCTCAGAATCCAGCTTTCTCCCAAGGTTTGCTTGTCTTTGTTTTCTATGGGAGCCCAGAAGAGGTTGGGAGGTGGCTCCCGCTCCCTGGTGGCTGTGATTAATTGGGCTTCAGTGCGCTCTCTCCAGGGACCTGGTGAGCTGCAAAGGAGAGTCCTCCCAGAGGTCTTTAAGATCACGAGCAACAGGGGACTCTTAGGGTCGGGAAGAAACCCCAGGTTGAAAGCAGAAGTCAGAGTTGGTAGGAGAGAGGCCCAAATAGGGCTGAGAACACTTCAAACAGTGAGCTGCTGGGCTCACCTGCAGGCTCTGGGTGTTCAGGAGGGGACACGGGACGAGGAAAGTTCAAAAGTGAAGGTATGGAGCAAGGCAACCCAAAGTCTAATTCTGGAATCCCTGAGTGGAATTCCAATTTGACTGTATGAGTATTACCCCAAATCACCTCTTCTCCACCTCTGACATTTTATTATTTATTTATTTTCTTTGTTTTAGCAGGCTTGGGCTGGGTTTGAACCTACCAGCCCTGGTGCATGTGGCTGACACCCTACCTACTGAGGATTTATTTATTTTCTTGATACAAAGTCTCACTCACAGCTCAGAGCAACCTCAGTATCACAGCTCAGAGCAACCTCAAACTCTTGGGCTTAAACGATTCTCTTGCCTCAGCCTTATAAGTAGCTGGGACCACAGGCACCCGCCACAATGCCTGGCTACATTTTTTTTTTTAAATTGCAGTTGTTATTGTTGTTTAGCTGGCCCAGGCCGGGTTTGAACCCATCAGCCTTGGGGTATGTGGCTGGCGCCGTAACTCTTTACTTTCCTTCTCTGTGGAGTCCATGGTCCTTTCTTGAGACTTCATGAGCTGGAACCCAGAGGGAGCAATGGGAAGCCTGGCAGACAGGAGTGCAGAAGGCAAGCACCAGGCTCCCCTTCACGCAGGAGCAGGAAGGAGCCAGAGGCACAATGGCTTTGGGGGGGCTTTGAAGACTCTTGGGCTAATGGCAGCTTAGCTTTATTCCAACCAAGCCAAGGACACCTTTCTGGGATAAGAGGAACTGCCCATCACCACCAAGTCTGGGTGGGGGGCTTTTCTGTGGAAGAGTGGGAGGGAGACTCTTACCTATCATTATGGAAAAAAAACCTTCTTCCAACACAAGTAGGTGCCCAGAAACCAGAGTGGGGGAACAGCACTGGCCGGAAACTAGTCCCATCACAAACTTGCTACCCAATCTTGGATAAGTCACTCCCTGCATCTGTTTTCTCACTGGCACATGGGAAGTCATAGTGTGCCCAGGCAAGACTCAGGGAGGTGCAATCGTGTTTTGAAAAGTACAATGTCTCAGATACGTGTAAGGATCTGCGTGATTCTTGAGAGCGCTGTTGGTTGTCCCTATGACATGGGGAAAAGTAGAATTGTAGAGTCCTCTGATAGCTGACTCATCTAGCGGGAGGCCAGTGGTATAACCTTGGCCGCCTGGTAACTTTCCTTGAATCATGCAAGTCTCTGGTGCAGATGAACTGGCAGGCGCATCCTTAGGGAATGTACATGTCATCTGGAATACTGAGAGGCTGCAATCTTAGTAGAGTCCTTTTTACCAAAGGAGTTTTATGGCACACACGGGGGAATTGGGTATACAGCCCCTTCTTGGCTCCATTTTACAGATTTTACAATCTTCCCACCTCCTTCAGTAATTCACCGACAGATCACAGTCCTGACCCAGGGATCCACAAACCTTGTCCTCTGACCCTCCAGCTTTCTCTGTGGGCTCCAAGGAAACAAAATTTCACCCGTTAGTGTCCCTAGACATTAACCCCTGCCTCCCCATGGTACACTAGGCAGAAGATCTCTGTTTTGCCTCTTTCACACCATGCCGAAGCGGAGGAGGGAGGAAGATAGACTGGAGTGAGCCACCGTCTGATATTGTTTCCCTGCCCCCCTCGCTCTCCACCCCAGGATAAACACCTGAGCCGCCACCCTGCCAGCGGATCTGAGATGCCAGAACATTTTGGATGCTCACCTTAGGAGCTCAGAGAGAAGCAACAGAGGAAAAGTCTAGTAATATTATAAGCCTCTAAAGGTGCAGGAGGAGGGGGCTTGGAGCGCCAGTACTGGGAGCTACCTCCAGAGGTCATCCAGTTTAGCCCTTGCTTTTTGGGTTACACAATGTCAAGACCATACACACCAGAGAGTTGGTCATTGAGGCATTTAAGATTATCCTTCCCTAACCCCAACGGAGTCATCAAAAGCACCCTGAGGGAGACAGGTTATCACTGTGAGGGAGCAGATGGGGGGCTGATACCCTAATCCTGCCCCTGCCACACCCACCGCCACTGTGGTCGGGAAACCCACACGTCCGTGGGGAGTGGAAAATAAACAAAGGAGGCCGAGGAGGGTGTTCAGGGTCCCAATGCCTTCTCCACTCCTGCTTCTGGCCAGCCAGGCTGGAGTGGCTGAGGTTTTACCTCTAGGATCCCTCAACTTGTCCCAGCCTCCAGAATGGTGACAGGGCTAAGGGGGCACTCAACAAAATGGGAAGATGAGCGAAGAAATGAGTGGGCTTCTGAGACCTGTGGCTGCAGGCAGCTGAAGTCAGGAGTTATCCTGACGGGAGAGGTGTGTGTGTATGTGTGCGTGGCCCTGGGGAGCATCTCCAGCCCAGGCCTCCTCTGGGAAGGCACCAACTTGCCTAGAATGAGGCTGCAAAAGCGGGTGGGCTCTGTGTCACCTATGTCAGGGAAGAAAAGTTACTGGCAGTTGTCACCAGAGGCAGCCGGATGTCTCCCAAACTAAAGACCCCCGACTCCCGCAGGCTTTGCCACCAGAAAACCTCCTGGGAAGGGGTGGCAAACGTCTGCCTGCCGGCATCCCTCGGTGCCCCCTGCCCCTCCAACGCAGGTCCCTTGGGGGCCGATAGGCACAGAAGTTGGGAGCTTTACTGACCGTCTGCGTCGAAGTGCTTCCAGATCTCCAGGAACTGGGACGCTGTCAGCTCGGCCAGGTGCAGGTATGGGGGCTGCTGCTGCGGGCCAGCCATGGCGAGCGGCTCAGGGACCTCAGGCAGCGCCGCGCTCCCGCTCCGCGCCGGCTCCGCTCGGGCTGGGCTCTCTGCCCGCGCCACGCCGCCCTTATATAGGCGCCGCGGCTGCGCCCGCGCCAGGCCGCCGGCAGGGGGCGCGCGCGCTCAGGGAATCCGGTAGGGGCGCGGCGCGGCGGGGGCGGCCGCGCTGGGGGCTCGGCCTGGGTCCCCCCGGGGCCCGCACGTCTGCGCCAAGACCTTTCGGGGCCCGGCCAGGGACACAGGATGCTCTTCGGAGAAAATGGGAGACAGGCTGCTCTTGCCTCGCCTCTCTGACCTCTTTCTAGTACAGCCACCCTGTATCGCTTGCTGCCAGTAGTGACAACAATGTAATAGTAATGCTCATACAAAGTTGACAAATATTTGGCACTCGGACTCCAGAGGTCCCTAGGTCTCTCTCATGCCTTCTCTCACCTGACTCTTATAAGAGGAGCAGGGACCACTTTTCTGACAAGAGACTTGAGACTTAAAGTGATTTAATGATTTACCCTGCAAGTAAGCGGAGAAGCTAGGATTCGAACCCAGCGCTCTTTCCATGCTCCACATGGGCCACTTAATGGGGCCTGGTCTTGTGGAAGGATTCTCCAGGCCGTAGAGGTGAGCAGCTGGAATCTGCTACTCCCAGGGAAGGTTCAGGTGGGAGTGGGCGAGGGGTTTCCAGAGAAGGTTCAGGAAGGGGTGGGGGAGGGGCTTCCACTGTCTGTCAGGTGGTGGCTGACTTTCTCCTGGGAACCTCTCCCCACCCCTGGGACTTGGTTCACCCTGCACATGCTCTGGGGGCTTTCAGACATTTGGCTAGGGGGAGGCAGAATTGGATATTCCTGGACTAGGTCTTAACCTCATTCGCCTCGGGACATGGTGGAAATTTGCCTACACTGTCCAGCCCTGACCTAGGGATGTGCTCAGAGGAAGCAGCAGCAGCTATTGATAGCACATCCTGAGGACAGCAGACAGGACTCCCCAAGAAGGGCACTGGGCCCTCTCCCCATCTTCTCTGGCCATCTGAGCCCTGGGGTGGGTCTGTTTTGGCCTTGTGTACACCCTAAGCCCAGATGGCAGTATCATCCCTCCTTTGTCCCCTCCCAGAGTGACTGAGACATGAATTGATGCTCATTAACACGTGCTAATGAGTGTTAGCTGAACTGCCTTCCAAGGAGGGAGTGAAAGGGAAGGAAGTAGGTGAGAACCAAAAGGAGGTCGCTAGGGGAGAGGGACTCCAGGAGGACATGGAGAGAACATGGTCCCTTGCAAGGGGGAGTGAGTCCAGAGTGAGCTTCCAAGGGGCAATATGGAGTACAGCTTCCAAAATCACTTGTTTTATGGCTCAGCGCCTGTGGCTCAAGCGGCTAAGGCGCCAGTCATGTACACCTGAGCTGGAGGGTTCGAATCCAGCCCGGGCCCGCCAAACAACAATGACGGCTATAACCCAAAAATGGCCGGGCATTGTGGTGGGCGCCTGTAGTCCCAGCTACTTGGGAGGCGGAGGCAGGAGACTCGCTTGAGCCCAGGAGTTGGAGGTTGCTGTGAGCTGTGATGCCAAGGCACTCTATCCAGGGTGACAGCTTGAGGTTCTGTCTCAAAAAAAAAAAAAAGAATCGAGACGCCAAAATCACTTGTTTTTTCCCCAGGAGCAGACTAGGAGAGAGGAGTCTGACTTAGGATGCCTCCATGCTCCTTGCTGCCAGAGGAGAGTTCAGGGCTGAGGACTTCACCTGAGCCTCTGGGTCTCAGTGGTTAAGAGCAGGGACTCCGGACTCAGTCTGCTTAGGTCTGAATCCCAGAATAAACGGTGTGGTCTTGGACAAATTAGACAACCTGTCTGCCTCAATTGTTCCCTTCTGCAAAATAGGCATCCTTAGAATTGTCCTGAGGATTAAATGAGTTTGTGTTCCCATTGCCCTTCATGGAGCCAGTGTTTGGCTTGGCAAGAAAGTTTTTGCTCAGCATCCCTCCCCTGGGGTGGCTAATGGCTCCTAGAGGGGCTGACCCCAACGTGAGGTGAAGACAGAAGCTGTCTCCAAAACACAAGTTCTTAGACTGTGCGGCAGCCCTGACACCTGTCATTCAGGCTCCTCTGACTCATCTTCTGCCCCGCGCACCTGCCCCAGATCTATGGGGGGCGGTGAGAGCTCCTTCCTTGTTCTCCCAGAAACATGCTCATGGAGAACTGAAGAGCCCAAGCAAGTCCCTTGGTCCCCTGTCCTCAAGTTGAGTCCTGTAGAGGCAGTCACATTTAGGAATTATGAGTGCCTGCCCTGGAGTCAGAGAGATGTGTGTTCAGAACCCACTTGCTAGTTGTGAGGCCTTGGGCAAGCTGCTCCACCTCTTTGAACCTTAGTGAAAATAAAGGTAATGAAACCAGTCTTGCAATGTCAGTATAAGGACCAAAATAATGTCATGGAGCAGTTAGCTAGCAAGAACCCTGGCAGCAGCAGTGACTAATTCAAAGGTGGGCATTCTTGCTAACACAGGGTGTTGGGAGGAATGTTTCTTGTTGCTCTGAAATAGTGGCACTGAGGCCACACCTAGAAAGACAAGAGCCAGGTGCCTCTTATCTGTGTGGCTTGCTCAGCGTCTAGCCTCTGTTACTTCCACTGCCACTGCCAGCTAAGGGTGACCTGACTTGGAGAGAGACGGTAGAGCCTTGGCTTGTGGGGTGCAGCATTTTGGCTTCCCTGAAGTCGAGTTTTGTTGGAGGCACCTCCAGAACCCCCAATCCAGAGGCCTGCATTAAGGGGCACTGGTGAGCCAGCAGAATTCCGGAGCTTGTTGGTTGATTTGTCTGAAGGCTAACAGAAGCAGCCTCCACTGTCTTGTCCCACATTTAGAAGGAAGACAGGAGCTACTATGGTTCTGTGCAGCCCTTGGAGATTGCTGTGGTTCCTAGGAGAGGTGCATGGCATTTAAAAGTAGAGTCTGAGCCTCACCCTGCTCGGAGATGTGCAGCTTGTTCTGAACATTTGGTGGTTTTAGGAAGTTAGGGTGGAGCTGACAATTGTTTAAGAAGACTTTGATGCACTGTGCAGAGCCCAGAAACTGGGATGCTCCTGGAACCCATGGGTGACCGATAGGTAGGAAAATCTCTTTGGCCCCGCCAAAGAGAAGCTGGCCTGGGACTGGCCCAGCCCTGTCCAGTTTGCTCTGGGAGAGGAGAAGAGCTGTGAACTGGAGAAAAGAAGAGAGTTTTAAGCTGGATTGGATCATGTTTAAGTAACTGAATGTGTGGGGAAAAACATGGCCTTGGATGAAGAAATTATCTAAGGGACAGGAAAGGGAGGTTCAATGAATGTGTTTTAAAGCAGGGATGGCAGAGACAGTTCATGTTCACATCTCAGTAAATTGAGGCTCTTGTAAGTATTTCTCTGTTTGAAGTTTTGCTTTCCCCATCTCTCCCAGGACTTCCCCTCAAGCTTTATGATGACGATGGTGTGTGGTGACCAGGAGGAAACCTAAAAATGCCTTTACAGAGGGATTTACAGTATCTTGCTTTGTGTGATCCTCACAACTAGCCCATGAGGTGCACAATGCAAGAATTAGCCCATTCTAAAGATAAGGAATGCAAGGCATAGAGATATTAACACCCAGCCAAGACCTAGAACCAATTGAAAACTCTTGGCTCCTCCAGTTTCCCTGAATATGAAGCCCTTGCGGACCAGATGCCAAGTTCCTGGGCATGTGTATAGAAAGTTCTTCTTCCCAGATCCTGGCCACCAGAGCCACAGGACCCCTCTCAGTGGCAAGGAGTGATGCCATATCTGGTCCACTGTTTCTGGGATGCTCCCCAGCTCTCTGATGGCTGAGTCCTCCTTCTCTAGAAGGACAGGTTGGGAACCATCCTCACTTTTGCACCCACCAGCTGCATCCTGAGTTCTGTGATCCACCATCAAAGATTGGCAGGAAGACTTGCCCGACACTGGCCCTTTGCCCTAGGCCCCCAAATCGCTCTCCCAAGAAGGGAGGGAGGCCTGGTGACTGTGAGATGGTGAGATGCCAGAGAACAGATGACAAACAACTTTCCAGCCAGTATCCACTGGGCTGCAGTAATTGGCAGAGCTTCTCAGAGCACCTGGTGTTATTTTGGAGCACATCAAAGAAAAATAAGAAACCCGACCTGGTTCCCCCTCTGCCTGGAAATGTTTCCTCCGGATATTGCTTCTTTGGTCTTTATAATGGTCAGGCCTGACTATTGGAGCACCAGAGAGCTGGCCTTGCTTCTTAGAAAGGAGGATGAAAGGGATGCAGGAGCCCAGCAGTTTCCATGGAAACAGATTGAGGTGGTGGGGAGAAAAGACAATCCAGAGGAATCCAGAGGTGGGAGCAGGACTTTAGAATAACTCGGTCTGAAGCTTGAGATCTATGGACAAATCTCCGTGTGCAAGGGGTCTGGGTCACCAGGGTAGCAACAGGAGGTGAAATAGCAGTAGCGGGGGGCTATTGAGTGACCCATCCTCAACAGGCAGGGGCACAACCTGAGATATCAGGCTCCAGAATCCCACAGGCCCCTTTCAGCTCCTGGATCTGCTGCATGTTGGCAGTCCTGCCATGTGTTGGCTGTGTGACCCTGGGCAAGGTAACCACCCTCTCTGAGCTTTGATTTCCTCATTGGTAAAATGGGGATAATCCTAGTAACTGCCTTGTGGGGTTTGGTGAGCATTAAGAATGTAATACACGTAAAGGGTGACACAGGCCCTGGGATATAATAAGCATTCAAATGCTACCACAGAGGTACAAGCACATAATGGGGAGTCCGATCTGACAAATGTAGCCCATTCCCACTCTGGCCAAAACATGTGGTTCAGGAGGTGAGGCAATGAGAGAATCAATCATCTCCCAGAATGTGAAGGAGCTATTGGTGCTCTCTCTATTTGCAGACACTCTGGGATGAAGTTGTGAGGTCTGGAATTACTGCAGCCATCTTGACACCATGAGTGAAGAAGAGTCTGGCATGGCCAGAGATGTGAGAAGGCACACAGCAGAGGCTAAGGCTGAAGCCAATATTGCAAAAGGTGGGGCAGAGAGACTGCAAGAAATTGGGTCAGGGGTGACATTATTGGAATTGCTGGATCAAGTTGAGCCTGAGATACCTTTGGATTTCTCAGTTCTACGAGTCAACATACACTTATTAGTGTTTAGTTCATTTATGGTTTATTTACTTTCATTTGCAACCAATAAGACCTAACTGACAATTCACAAAGAAGACAGTTGTCCTCGGGAGTTGGGTAACATTTAAGAGCCAGAGCTGCTCTCTCCCTCTTGCTCTCGGAGCACCAGGGCTTCTCCCTCACAGATCGTGTCTCTGTGTGCACAGCGCCTCCGTTTTCTTCTCTCCCTCCTGGCAAGCATTGTCACAATCTTGCCTTTCACACTCACCAGCCCTACTGTCCTCAAGACTCTCTCCCTTCTGTTTCCCCTGACAGCCAGGTCCTCTCTGTTTCCCTATTTTTCACCCCCAAGGAAAGACTCTGGTTGGTCTGGCTCATCCCAAAAGTCACACCATTGAAATCACAGCTGTGCAAGGCCATCTGGGGCTGGGCACCCATCCCTTGGTCCAGTCAGCTGTGGTAGGAGGCAAGGGTGGGAGAGTGGTGAGCAGTGCAGAGAGGGGCTTGTTTCCCTTAGGAGCAGCTATGGGCATGGTGGCATTAACTGACACCTCTAGTACTAGGGGCTCCACACGGGAAACTCAACAGGGAGTGGGACATGTTTGCTGTAAACGGGGCCAATGGATGCAAATTTAAAAGAAAGAGCCTGCTGGGGGAGGGGGGTCATCTAAAAGGTGGGTTGCCCAATTTTTTTTTTGGTAAAGGGCCAGGTAGTAAATTATTCTGGCTTTGAGGGCCTAGGTTCTCTTTCTCAACTATTCAACTCTGCCATGGTGGCACGAAAGCAACCACGGATGATACGTAAATAAAGAAACATGATTCTGTTTTAATAATGTTTCTTTAAAAAAATGGAAGCAGGCTGGATTTGGCCTGGGGGACTTAGTTTACTGATCCCTAATCTAGTAAATGAATTCTAGGAGCTCTCTCAAATCTCCAAGCCTTCGAGGTGGCTCTTCTAGAAGAAAAGGAGGACCCTGATAGAACCCACACAGGATTGTCGTGATTCAATGAAATGACGGGTGTAAATGACGTAGCACAGTGGCTCACACAGAAGTGGTTGCTGGCCACTTCATTTTGGGTGGGGTCTCAGAATAACTGGATTCTAGATCTACCAATCTGTTTTGTACATCTAGAAGAGTCCCTTAATCGCCTCTGAGCTGAGCTGGAAGCTGATAACTTCTCTCCATAAAATGAGACAGGATTTCTAAAGAAAGAAGGTGGAGGATAAAGAGAGAGCCCCGACCCCGGGCAAGGAGGATGAAAGGAATTATAGCAATAAATGATTCTGAATCTGCAGGGCATCAGTAGGAGGCAGGCTTGGCCCTGCTTGGGGACCTGGCAGGGAGCCCTGCCTGGGCTTGATTTGCAAACAATTTGCTCTATTTCCTGCCAGAACAGGACTTCCAGGTGGCTGAGAATTTGGATCCTTTTTACCAAGGATGGGAAAAGTGTCCCTAGAGGGGCAGTGTCCCACTTCTAGGATTCCCCAGGATGT
Source organism: Perodicticus potto (assembly GCA_963574655.1). Lineage (NCBI taxonomy): Eukaryota > Metazoa > Chordata > Mammalia > Primates > Lorisidae > Perodicticus > Perodicticus potto. The sequence continues at coordinate 17,955 of CAUYRH010178093.1, forward strand.
AGCAGGAATGTTGGAAGGGGACACTAAAAGATAAGGGCTGAATTTCATTTGCTCATGAACTCATTTCAGAGTCTGTCCATTCATGCTGTCAAAAAATAGCGATTAACCATCTACTTTGGGTCAGGCACTGTACTAGACCCTAGGGATTCAATGGTCAGCAAGACAGAATTGGTGCTGCTCTTTAGGAGTGTAATGTCTAGGGCAGTGGTTCTCCACCTTCCTAATGCCGAGACCCTTTAGTACAGTTCCTCATGTTGTGGTGACTTCCCAACCATAAAGTTATTTTCATTGCTGCTTCCTAACTGTAATTTTGCTACTGTTATGAATTTTAATGTAAATATCTGATGTTAGGGGACCCCGTGAAAGGGTCGTTCAACCCCCAAAGGGGTTGCGACCCACAGGTTGAGAACCGCTGGTCTAGTAGAATGGAGAGACATGGATCAAACCACACAGTTGATTATAAAAGTGAGAACAGGGTCACAACAGGATGTGACCCTCTCGAGCATTGGTGGGAATTAACCCGGGGAAGGGAAGAGGTGAACATTCCTGGGGTTTAAACTCCATGCCCCAAGGCTCCGTGGGGGAGAGACTGTAAGGAAAAGGATGATGGCTGTGTGAGGTGGGAGTGGGGTGCTTGGGGGGAACTCTGGAGATGTGGACAGGGCCAGATGCTACAGCTGGGAGCTGCCAAAGGCTCCTGTCTTGGGAATAAGCATGACGGGGATTGCCTTTTTACAGGGTGTCCTGGGGTTGGGGTGGGTGCGTAGAGGGATGCTTTAGTGTACACAGGGTGACCCAGCCGCTGCCCCAGCTGTCCAAGACAGATGAGCACACCTGGGAGTTGAGAAGGGATGGCGGACGTGGAGAGAAGCATCCAGCAGCAAGTAGGACTTGGCCGTGAGTTGGATATGGATGGCGAGGAAGAGGGAGATTGCCCCCTTGACCTGGGTACCAGGAGAGGAACAGACACTTGCTGGATGGGGGATGCGGACGGAGGACTAGATTTGGGAGGGAGGCCCCCCGTTTGTTGGATGTGTTGAATAGGAGTCATCTTTGAATCAATCTGCTATAGACTCAATGTTTGTGTCCCTTCAAAATTCAGATGTTGAAGCGTAACTCCTGGGTGTGATAGTGGGTGGAGGCGGGGGCTTTGGGAGGTGATTAGTTGTGAGGGTGACGCTCTCATGAATAGGATAGAGCCCTTAGAAAAAGGAGGAGACATGGATCTCTCTCCCTCTCTCTGCCAAGCGAGCCCCACACGAAGATGGCAATCGGCAAGCCAGGAAGTGGGTCCTCCCGAAGCCAGATCTGCTGACCCCTTAACCTTGGTCTTCCCAGGCTCCGGGATTGGGGGAAGTAGATTCCTGTTGTGTAAGTCACCCACCTCTGATATTTGTTATAGAGGTCGGAGCTGACTGTCGTGATCTAAGGGGAGGAATAGACCCAGCAGGGGGATTTGTGGCTCTCGGACTAGAGGAGAGATCTAGGCTGGAGGGGTGAGTTTGGGAATTGCAGTGTAAAGAGTGCATGGGGCTGGGCCTCCCATACTTGGCTGCTCTGCCATGGGGGCTTTTTGGGGCTGTCTCCAAGCCCACCTCCCACTACCTTCTTGCCCAGCAGCTACTCAGGGTGGTGGTGATGGCTCCAGGCTGATGGCATCCATGGTCTTTCACTTCAAATCCTGCATCACTAGTCTCACCAAAAGTGAAGGGGGTTCCTCCTAAGATGGACATCTCGGCAAGCACCATAAATTGGCAAGTTTAAAGGGTTTCCTCACCTCCCCGCCTTCCCTTCTCAAGGGTGAGGGCACTTGAGAAGATCAGGCCAGTTACAGTAAAACAAAGGAACTGTGTTTTCCTTGCACACCTGTCTGAGTGAGATTGCTGCACCCAGGTCTTTTTCCTCTCCCCCGCATAAGGAAGGCAGGGACCTTTTCTATTTTGCTCATTGCTTTTTCTCAGTTCACAGCTCAATGCATGGCTTGTGTGCACTCAGAGAATTGTTGAATGAATGAAGGAATGAATGAAAGTCAGAAGGGTAGACGAGGATGTTCCCACTTACGGAGTCAGGACCCTTCTGCAGGTGCTAGAAATGACCCCTTGCACAGACCTGGCCAGCTTAGCTCTTGGCGATCAAGTACTGGGCCGCGAGCCCACTCAGGCTGCCCTCCAGAGGCAGCTGCTGGCCCTGCTGGGGGCCACAGCACCGTCTGCTGCCTGGCTCAGGGCTGCCTCTCTGCCTGTCTTCCGGAGCACGGAGCACTTTGGTGGGAATCCCCTCTCCAGCAGGCCCCGGGAAGGCGGACAGGAGGGCAGGCCGAGGCTGGAAGAGGCCTGAGGGCTTCCTGGAGCCTTCCGGTCTGGCTGTGTTTGCCATAGGTCTGATACAGGGACTGGAAACCCAGGGCTGGAGGGTAGCAAAGGAGAAGGCCCAGCAGCAGGTAGGGAAGGGCAGGGCATGTGATTGTCTAGATGTTCCAGGGGCAGTTAGTAGGATGCCTGGGCCTCCTGGGTCCCCAGCTCACGGTTGATACCGATGGTACTGTGTGCTGAGGTCCCTTCTAACAATAGTGTGTGTGCCTTTCCCCCGTGGCGATGAGCACTAGGTGCTGGGGCATTGTCACCTTGCCCAGAGACGCTCCCTCCACGCCTACCCCCACCCCAGGACAACCAAAGACGCGAGTATCACGGCCTGGCCCCTTGCCCTCCAGAGCTTCCTGCAGCTCAGGCTGGTCAGGTTGGCCACTTCCCCTGCTCTCAGAGCCTCAGCAGTAACTCAGGTGCCTGGGACTCTGCATCTCAGGCCCTGCAGGTTGGACCTGCAGAGTCAGACACGCTGCTCTCAGGCAGAAATTTGTCTCGCTCCACTTACTGGAGATACAAGTGTAGGACCCTCCCTTCCTGAAGCTTCCAGGAACATATCCATTTTCATAGGAGGGCTGGGTGGTGCCAGCATCTCTGCATGTCAATGGCATGCTGGCAAAGCATGCTCACACCCCCCCACCCCCCGTTATCAGCTGTATGTGCTTGGACCAAGACTTTATTTTCTATTTCTGCATCTGGGGAATTGGGATCCTAATACAATTTTGGAGAGATCCAGGCAGGGGCTGGGGGACCCCAGCAACAAAGAACCTGGCTTTAGAGTGAGACAGAGCTACCCCACCCTGTGACCTTGGGCATAGTCAACATCTCTAATCTCTGCTTTCTTGTCCAGAAAAGGAAGACAGCGATAGGACCGAAGCCATAGGTCCCTGTGCGCTATTACATGTAAAGCGCTTCACAGAGAGCCTGGCCCGCTCGTGAGCACTCGCTACAGAAAGTCTCTATGGTGCCTGGCACGGAGAAAGTACTCAGTAAGAAGCGCGTATTGTTATTTTTATTAATGGGGATGATCCGTCGAAAGACAGATGGTGATAATAACAATAAATCCCCTTGGTAGTTGAGAGAGGCACCTAAAGAGTGTCCCTGGAGTGTGGAGATGAGCCCCGCAGTGCTGATACATCAGATGTGGGCCGGGGCCGGGCAGGCAGATGGAGCCCACCTGGGCTCACTTCTCAGTCAACTGGCATGGCCCCCAATGCCACTGTTCTGCAGTGCTGCCCATTTGTCACCGCCATTGCTGCCACACTTGAAAGCAGATCTCCAGGGACACTGGGCAGAGCAGCAGAACAAGGAGTTGCTTTCCCCCTCTAAGCCTGGAGAAGGGGAGGAAAGGAGGGTGTATTGCAGAGAAAGACTAAGGGCAGGTCCATACAGAGAGGGCATTTGGATGGGATCTGGGGTCAGCAAAGTGGGGTTCACAGGCCCATTTGGCCACACCTGCATTTGTGTGGTCTGCAAGCTAAGAATGGTTTTTACGTTTGTGAGTGCTTGGGAAAAAAATTTAAAGAGGAACAGTGTATTGTGACAGTTATAAGGCCTGAGCATTTTCAGTGTCTACCGCTAAAGTTTTATTGGAACACAGCTGCATTCATCCCTTTACTTACGATCTGGGGCTGCTTTTGCGCCGCAATGGCAGAGCTGAGCGCTTGGGATAGAGACTCTAGGGCCCACAAAGCTGAAAATGTTTACTACCTGGTCATTTCCCTGTAAAGTTTGCTGACCTCCTCCTGAGAGGATTGGGCTGAACAAGACAGGGTAGAAGGAAAGTTGCTTCCTCCTGTTTGCACCCCCATCTCCCAAAGTCCAGTAAGCCTTCCCTTCAAAGCCTGGGACTTTCTTAATGCCTCATTAATGCACTGGGAACAAGTCAATTAATGAGTTCACACCAAGGTGTTGGTGACTTAATACATTGCACTCTCCGTCTCCCAGGAGGTCGGACTGAAGGAGTGAATCTGAGTGGTGGGATCTGAGGACCTGTGGCATGTGTGGGCCTGCGTGTGCATATACACGTGCAGTGTGGGGAGAGAAAGAGAAATTTGCAATCACAAAGGGTAGCTTCAGAGTCCTGGACCAAGATAAATAGATTCTTCCGGGGGATGAACCACCTGGGAATGGGTAGCATGGGCCCTAGTGGCTCCCAGAACCGCCAAAGACAGGTTCCAGATGTGGACCTAACTCTTGATGGCAGGAGGCTCTTTTGATAGGGCTAAGAGTAAAAGGAATCTGTGAACATGTCAGGACAATGGGGGTGCCACTGCCCTCCCAAGGCAGTGCCCAGAAGGCCAGCCCCCTGGGCTTGGCCCAGAAGATAGGCGACAGCCAGCTTCATGCCTTTGCTGCCCTCAGAGCTTGCTCTGCCAGCTGTCAGAGCTCTGGGTACCCGCTGCTCGCCTCTGTCCGGCTGTGTACCTTTGTCCTCTTCTCTCTGCTGCCTGGCTCTGAAGGTCAGTCACAGTGGGAGCAGGGCCAGTTCAGCCTGACCACTGCTGTTCTGCACCCCACAGATTGCGACATCAGCTGTTGTTACTTCAGGCCTTAATTGGCTGGACAGCTGCAGTCGAAGTTCACCCGGTGGTTGCCTCTGGTCCCTGTTCTTCAGGTTGCACTCCCAACCCAAACCAGGGTGAGCTTTCTGAAATGCCAGCCTCGCCGCAGAGCTCCCCGTGCAGAATCCTCACCAGCTGTTGGTCACCTCGGATCTGTATCCTGCACAGCCCTCCTACCCTTCTGGCCCCCTCACTGCCTTAGACCTGGTAGACACCCAGACTTCTTCAGGTTGTCAATGTGACCTGTTGTCCCCATTGCTAGCTTTTGTGTGAGCCATGTCCTGTGTCCTTTCCCCAACCTGGCAACTCCCATTCTTTCTTCCAGATTCCTAAGAGCCTCCTCTGAACCCCCCTGATAGAAGCACCAATGGGGGCTCTGTTAGTTCCTCCCAGTTACATGCTGGAGTCCCCCATGATCCCTGTGTCCCCTAACTCAGCACACAGCCACATTCAAGATGCATGTCCCTTGCTCAGAGTGTGTGCTTTCCGTGGGGTCAGAGGTGGGCTGAGCACCTCACTTGCACACTTATTTACTCCTCAGCTGCAAAGTGGGCATCACATACCTCCCACTTCTCAGACTGTGCCGAGGAGTAAACTTGGAAAAGCATGTAGAATGATTAGCACGATGACTTGTCCCCGTAAAACCTGGATAAATGGGGCAATGAATAGCAGCCAAAGCAAACCCTCTCAGAGATCTCCCCAGGTCCCCAGGACTGCCCATTTCAGGCCCTGGGAACCCCCTTCAGCTGTTGTGGGCTTCACTTCTCACAGCTCACACCTGCTGCCTTCTTCAGGGCCCACTTGAACCACTTCACCTGCAAGGGCTGGGAAGGTCTCCCTCGGGGCCAGGCTGGGCTAGGACTTTGCCTCCTTGCCTGACATCACTCCCTCATTTGGTCTCTTTCCTCCACATACTTTACTCCCTTCCTGGTTGCTCCTGGAGGCACTTCCTTGATGAGTTGCTTGCACCCAAATCCTCATCTCAAATTCTGCTTCTGAGAGTCTCACCTAAGGCAGGTAAGAAGACAAACTCTTTGTAAAGGGCTGGATAATAAATATTCTAGGCTTTGGAGGCCATGTAGTCTCTGTCACAACTACTCAACCCTGCCATAATGGCACAAAAGCAGCCACAGGTAGTATGTAAGTGAATGTGTGTGATTGTGTTCCAATAAAACTTTATTGACAGAAAGAGGAAGAGGGCCAGATTCAGTCTGAGGGCCACAGTTGCCTGGGTTTTGACTGAAGACACAGCCCAGGGAACTCGGTGCTCTGCCTCCTCTTCTACAAGAGGGGGTTTAGTGCACTCACTCAGGTCGGTGAGTGGTTCCTGGTGTCTCCCAGGGTGAAAGAAACAGTGGAGCAGGTGAGAAGGTTCTGGTTGGCTTAACTTCCCCCTCATCTCCAGAAGGAAGGGTAGCAACTGTATGGGAGCGGGGCAAGGGAAATGCATTTTCCCCTAAACTCCTAGGACAGGTGATTTTCACCAAATTATTAGTTCATTTGCCTTCCTAAAGCACTGGGTGGACTCAGAAGGACTCCTGGAATCCTTTGTGAAACCGATGTGTTGGAAAGATTTTAAAAATAGCACCAGGCCTTTTGACAAGTTGAGCACTAATTACCCTGATGCTCCAGCACTCCTCTTGATGTGTCTCGGCAGTCCCTCTCCCACCCCCCAGTGCTGTATTTTGAAGTCTTTGTGGAGAAGGGAGGTGAGGCTGCCAGTATGCCCTGAATGTTCCAGTTCTGGCCAGGGAGCTGCCTCATTTAGGGGCCTGCAACCTGATTCTAATGGTCACATGCAGACCCTTGATTTCTGCATGTGTTGGAGAGTAGGGTGGGGTCTGAGGAACCCAAGGCCCCAATGCCCAGTGGCTGGCCGACCTGGGAACCTTTCTGGCCACCTTTGTGTGCATGTAAGCACGTGCACACGTGCATGTACAAACTTTTTTTTTTTTTGGCAGAAATTATTTCTATTCATTGTATTAAATACCACTAAGCAAAAAGAAAAAAACAACCATCCATTACCTCACACCTTGGGTTAGCCATTATTAACATTTTGGTTTATTTCCTTCCAGTTTTTTGCCACTGCATATATTTGCACATTATTTATTACCAAATGGGATCCTATCGTGCATACTGCTTAATTTCAGTTACATATTTGGACCATCTTTCCCTGTCATTGCATACTCTGCTACAGTATCTATCTATCTATCTATCTATTTATTTTTTGAGACAGAGTCTCACTATGTTGCCTTCAGTAGAGCACCGTAGCATCACAGTTCACAGCAACCTCCAACTCTTGGGCTTAAGCAATTCTCTTGACTCAGCCTCCCTAGTAGCTGGGGGTACAGGTGCCCGCCACAACACCTGGCTATTTTTGGGTTGTAGTTGTCATTGTTTGGCAGGCCTGGGCTGGGTTCGAACCCACCGGCTCCTGTGTATGTGGCTGGTGCCCTCGCCGCTAAGCTACAGGTGCTGAGCCTACACTGTCTTTTTAAATAATCATGCATGATGTATCCTTTGCATACAAGTATTATAGCCTTTTTATTTGCCAGTTCCCCATTACTAGGGAGAAGGTATTGTTCCCAGCCTCTTGCTGTTATGAACAAAGGAGTCAAATCTTTGCTCGAGTCCTCGAGGATACTCTTACGATTTTCAAAGTGGAATTATTGGGGTTGGAGTGAACTTTGGGAAGCTTGGAAATTTACCAATCTGTGCTAAGTTATCTACAGCTCCTTGACTCACTCTATGGGAGCAAGGAGAAGACTTGTGCTTACAAACTGAGTAGCTGGGTTTGAATCTCAGCTCTGCCGAGAAAGGTTGGGGACCCTGGGCATAGTCCTTAACACCGAGTTTCTTCATTTGTAATCTGGAACAATAGTACTCCACTTTGCTGAGTTCCTGGGGTAATGTCTCACTCCCTGCCACCTCTCTGGCCTGGTCCTCTCCTGCCTACACCTTCGCGCCTGCTTCCCAGCCTCACTGATGGAACATTCCAGTAGCATGTTTGCCACAGGGCCTTTGCACTTGCCTCTTCCTCAGCATGACACATCTTTGGTTTATCTTTAAAAAAATTTTTCAGAATATTAGGGGGCACACATTTTATCTGTCTACTTTGTACAGATTGAGCCAAAGTTGTAAGTGTGCCCTTCACCTAGACAGTGTGCATTGTACCCAATTGGTGTGAATTTACCCACCCTTCCCCCCAGCCTGATTTGCATGAGATTGATTTCCATATGTGCACTTAAGTGTTGATCGATTAGTTCCAATTTGGCACTGAGCACGCGCACTTGTTTCTCCATGCCTGTGATCTGAGAACGGTTTCCAGTCCCATCCAGTTGAGTGTGACACATTCTTCTTCCAGATTTCCATGTGGTTCATTTCACTTCCCTCAGGTCTCAGCCCAGACAACCCCCTTTCTAACCATCCCCGATCCATCATCCTCTGCCCTTTCACTGGGTTTTACTTTTCCGAGAGCACTGAGGGCCTGTTACACGTTTGCTTTGGTCTTTCTCCCCCGACCCCAAGAATTCACATTCCTTGAGAGGAAGGAGCTTGTTAATTTGTGTCATGGACACGTTACCAGTGTCTGAATTGTATTGGCCGTTGGGTAGAAGGTGCTCAAATGTGATTTTTGAAATGAATGAATTTTGTGTGTGAAGCACGAAGCACAGTGCCGAGCCTGGGTTGACATGCAATAAATGGTTCTTCACCCACTAGAAGGGCTGAAAATGGGAAGTTGCAATGGCAGGTTCCAGTGGATCTAAGTGGCGGCGATGCTCGGAGCAGATAGGAGGTGGGAGATGGGAGGTACGTCCTCTTCTGTCACTCCTGCAGCTAGTGGGGGAGCAGGTGACGGGTGGCTGTGGCCACGTGCTCTGTCTTCTCCCCTCCACTCCCTTCTCTTTGCGGACGCCGCTCCCCCTTCCCCAAGCACAGAGCCTCCTCTTCACTAGTTCTCAACTAGTCTCTCCCTGGGCTGTCCCACTGTGGACAGGAGCCAGGCAGCAGAAGCCTGCAGAGAACCCAGGGCCCTTCTTCACTTGCCCCTGCTCCTCCTGAGCTGTGTCGCCTCCTCACCTTTGTCCTCATTCTCTGGGAGCCTGTCACTGAGCTCCCGAGAAAGCCTGGATGCTCTTCCCTGCCCTGGGCTTTTGCACAGGCTGGTTCCCTGCCTGGAGCTCTTTCCTCTTCCTGCGCTTCCCCTCCCCCCAACCCAGCTAATCCTGCTCACCTTTCAAGACTCAGCTCACGTTTCACGAGGAAAATACCCGTGACCTCGGTCAAGTCTGCACCTCTCCAGCCCCTACACTTCTGCCCTTATGCTTTTTATCACGGTGCGTTGCAATTCTCTGTTTTCTTATTGGCTTCCCCAACTAAACTGCCCTGGTGACCACAGGGTTGCTCACCCTTTCTCCTCAGTGCCTTGCTGACACAGGGAAGGTGCTGGACGTTGTTGAGAGAATGAATTGATGATGATGAAATAGGCACCGTTAGAGAAAGCGGGGAATGTCTTTGGGTGGGACACCTGTTCATGATCACAGGGTAAATTGGTGTCAGGGCCTGGGTCTGTCTCTCAGGCCAGGTGCTATCCATGGTTTCTGGGAAAAGCAGCCTTCGGGTCTGGGGAACGACATCCTCCACACGGTGACCGGATCCCGTCAGATTCGAATGTTTTCAGCCAGTTTCTATAAATGGGAACGTTTCGATTGGGCAGCAGCTGCCATGGTAACTGACTGATTTTTAGAACTTGGGGACTGGGGACAGACCAGAGACCAGGTATCTTTTAAGAGGCTCTTTTTGAATTGTGCTGGTATTTGGAAGCGGCCAGGGGACAGCAAGAATCAAATCTTCTAGCCCCACCTCTGGACGCTCCTGGGGACTTGATACATCGTAGAGAAGTGAGGTTGGGGGGGGCAGTCTTCATTTTGGCCAAGATTTAGTGTTTGTGCTCCAATGTCATGAAACAGCAGAATAGAGATTAAGTTGTATTTAAAAAAGAAGAAGGTCATATTGCTTATAGTCCTGAGCTTTGGTTGCCAAGATTTGCTCCCACAACAACAAATTGCTTTGAGATACTTCAAAAGCAGCCTGACTGGGTATTACTAGCTTATTCCAGTTGTTTATCCACCAGGCTGCTACTCCGAATCACCCGGGGAGCTTTGCAAAAACACACTCCTCTCAGCTCTGCTTCACTTAGACCAGTGTTTTTAAACCTTTTTTTTTTTTTTTCTTATCTCATGGCACAATTGAACCTGTAGTTAAACTTCAGCGGCACACTTAAATTGTGCTGATAAAAAAAAAAAAAAGAGTAAAAGAAACAATGACTTACTGTGCTTTGAACTTGCTTTGGAAAACAATTTAATTAATGATCTTTAACAATTTTCTTGGCACACCCTAGATTCTCTCACGGCACACCAATGTGCCAAGGCACACTGAAAAATCACCAGTTGGAGACTCAGGGCGTCTTGGGTGGGGCCCGCCTGTGCCTTCCTACGTGGTGGATAGACTCCAAAGTAGCCAGTGGGGCATCTCTGAATTTGCCATGCTCTCTTGGGAAAATATCTTCCTCTTTCATTATTTTTTTAATCTATTAAATAGGGAAATCACCTCTTTTCTTGTACATGACTCTGAAAACTCAGAAATTATCAGAGGAAAGCTGTTAAAAGAAACATATAGCAATGTTTCATATTATAAACATACAGCAAATCATTTCATGATTATTGTTTAGAAGGCTGAGTCTCTTTGCCATATAGAAATGAATTGTTTTCATTTACGTTTATTACATTTATATTTTATCTATTAAGAGATGACATTCATAGTAATATATATTTTTAAAAAACTAGTTATGAGGAGGGAAGGAACACGTGGAGGACACAGGGACAGAAGCAAAACCTCTTGGAAGATAACTACCCTGGAGATTTGACTTTTGAGCAGCATAAATGTCTTACTTGATTATAAACATAATTAATTCAAAACTGAAAATAATCACAGACCCAAAGAGAGAAATATGAAACAAGTAAAATTAATTGTACATCAAGTTGGAAACATACAAGGAAAGGTTATTTCAAATGATTTTTAAAACAGTAATTTAGCTGTGTGCTGTAGCTCAGTGGTTAGAGTGCTGGTCTTCCAAACCAGAGGTCATGAGTTCTAAGCCTGGGCCTGATTTAAAAAGAAAATTAAAAAAAAAAAAAGACACAGTAATTTAACTATACATCTGGAGTGGAATATATTCTGAAGACAAAGGGACTCAAGTCAAGTGTTGTCAGTAAAAATATCATTAAAAATAATGTAAGTATTATTATTCCAAAACTATTTCACACATACACACACAGAGAGCAAAATAAAACAAGTAAGAATGTGATTAGGAACCAAGATTTTCAGCATCAGGGAAAAGCAAGGTAAATATAAAATTCAAGAGTTCAAGAAAAAATTCTGTAATTTAAGTTATGGATTGGAAGCGTCCATTTAAACTCACCATATGGGTTCCATTTTAAACACAAACACACCCACATCCTGTTTGTATTTCCTACCTGTGCAAACCCAAAGCAACAGCCAGCTCCATAACAAGGAGAGATCCGGAATCCAGGGGCCTGTCAACAAAATGCAGAGTGTGGACCTCATTTCAATCCTGATTTGAACAGTACAACTGTAAAGAAATGTTTATAAAATGACAGGGGAAAATTTGAAGACCGATTCGATGCTTGATACAGTTAAGGTATTATGATAATTGTACTTTGGCTCTGTTTTTTAAAAGGTGCCCTATATGGTTAAGATATGTACTGAAGTATTCACAGATGAGAAATGTCGGAGTTGTCTCAAAATAATTCAGTAGGAATGACCGAAAGCTGGGAGGAGGTATGGGAGAAAAAAGGTGGGAATGTGTTGGTGGTTGTTGAGGCTGGGTGTTGGTCCCATGGGAGTTCAGTATCTCATTCTCTGTTCTTTACTTTATGTTTGCAAATGTCTGTCCAAAAAAATTTTTTAAGTTTTTTCCCAGGCCAATATCTTCAAGTGTTTTTCCCACACTCTCTTCTAGAATTTTTATTGTTTTGGAAGACCCCACCCCCCACCCCACCCCCCGGCAATTGCAGCGATACCAAAAATAAATAACTGGCATTTGATCAAAATAAAAAGCTTTTGCACAGCTAAGGGGACCACAAACAAAGAAAACAGACAGCCTTCTGAATGGGAGAAGATTTTTGCATGTTATGAATCTGACAAAGGCCTGATAGTTAGAATCTACAGAGAACTCAAACAATTGAAGTGCAGATAATCCTCTCTATAAATGGGCAAGAGATTGGAACAGAAACTTCTCTGAGGATGACAGACAAACGGCCAACAGACACGTGAAAAATGCTCTCGTCTTTAATCATCAGAGCAATGCAAATCAAAACCACTCTAAGATATCACCTAACCGGCTCGGCGCCTGTGGCTCAGCGGGCTAAGGCGTCAGCCACGTACGCCTGAGCTGGCGGGTTCGAATCCAGCCTGGGCCTGCCAAACGACAATGATGGCTGCAACCAAAAAGAAAAAAAAAAATGGCCGGGCGTTGTGGTGGGCGCCTGTAGTCCCAGCTACTTGGGAGGCAGAGGCAGGAGACTCGCTTGAGCCCTGGAATTGGAGGTTGTTGTGAGCTGTGATGCCACAGCACTCTATCCAGGGTGAAAGCTTGAGGCTCTGTCTCAAAAAAAAAAAAAAAAGATATCACCTAACCCCAGCAACATTAACCCACATCACAAAGTTCCAAAACACCAGATGCTGCGGGGATGTGGAGAGAAGGGAACACCTCCACACTGCTGGTGGGATTGCAAACTAATGTAGCCTTTTTGGAATGAAGTATGGAGAATCCTCAAAGATCTAAATGTAGACCTTCCATTGGACCCTGCAATCCCATTTCTAGGTATTTACCCAGAAGAACATAAATCATTTTACCACAAAGACATTGCACTAGAATGTTTATTGCCGCTCAATTCATAATTGCCAAGTCATGGAAGCAACCTAAGTGCCCATCAATCCATGAATAGATCAGCAAACTGTGGCATATGTATACCATGGAATATTATTCAGCTGATAAAAAGATGGAGGCTTTGCATCTTATCCATTTACCTGGATGGAGATGAAATACATTCTTCTTAGTAAAGTATTGCAAGAATGGAAAAATAAATATCCAACGTACTTCATACTAATATGAAACCAATATATAAACAATTACATGTTCATAGGAACAATTAAACATGAATTTAGTCCAGTTTGGGGGTAGAGGGGAGTGGGAAGGGAGAGGGAGGCAGGACAGGAGGCAGGATCTCAATGTGCACATTGTGAGGTTGGATAGCCTATCCCCTGGGTGAGGGGCTCTTCTACAAATGGAACTTTACCCTGGAAGTGAGAACGATGTAACCTAAAAATTGTATCCTCATATTAATTTGAAAAAAAAAAAAAACTTGAAAAGAAATTTTAAGTGGAAAGCAAAGAAGAGAGGAAGAGAAGAAAGTAGGAGGGCATTCCATAGATCTCCCAAGTTGAAGGACTTTTGGGTTGTCCAAAAAGAAAGCCAGGGAGCCCAGCCCCTCGCTTCTGCCCCAGAGGTCACATTGCCCACTGGGCAGAGAAACCTGCATGTGGTTGGTGACCCAGGCAGGGATTCAGAAAACTTGGCAGTGAATTGGAGAATCTATTAGGGGCAGCTGGCTGGGCTGGCCTAGTAGGGCAGGAGACTGGCAGGGGTAGAGAGAGACCAAGGGAAGAAGACCAGTTCTGGGCCCTCGCTCCTCTTTTTCTCTGGCCATAGGTTTTAAGGAAGCAAATACCAGTTTTAAAAAGGGTTCACTCCTGCTTAGAAAATAACAACTCAGTTATCAGCTGAGTCTGGCTGAGGAGGCCCTTGTGTTGTTCCAGGTTTAAAATATTTTGCAACACTAATGATTTCTTTTTCAGATTATGAAAATAACACGTTCTTTTAAACACTATGTTGAGTGAAAGGAGCTAGACCCAACAGAATACAGACTATATTGTTCCATTTATATACAAATCAAAAAGAACAGAATCAAACAATATTGTTTAGAGATACATGATTAGGCAGTGATTTTAAAGAAAGACAGGGGCCTGAGAACTTGACAGTGAGGAGGGGGTTATCTTTATATGGGAAGCAGGGGCTGTGGATATGGGTGGTGGTTACATGGGGTTTATTCGGCCAGATACTAAGTTGCAAATTTATGCTTTATGTGTGCCTTTCTAAATGTGTTATATTTCACAATATAAATATAAAGATAATATACTTTGTCAAAAGATTAGGAAAACAGGGAAGAGTACAAAGTAATACAAAGTACAAAAAAAAAAATGGTACAAAATAGAAAATAGTTCCCTATGATCACTCCACCTAAAAGTAGGCACTGTTGACATATTGATGTGAATCATTTTGGAAGGAGTTGGCCTTCGTGGTTAGGAACATGGACTTTAGAATTAAACAGACTCAAGCAATGTTCAAATCCTGGCATTGCCTCTTACTAAATGTGAGGACGTGGGCAAGTTAGTGCAGCGCTAGTCTGCGAAAGAAGGATAATAGCAATACTTGTCTTAAAGGGTTGTCATGGGAATGAAATGAAATAATGCATGAGCACCCAGAATGCAATAAATCCTCAATAAGTGTTAGGCATTTTAACTCATTCTAGTCTTTAAAAAAGCTTATCTACATGTATATAATCTGCATGCATATAATTGGTGTATTATATATGTATATGGTTTATACAGCGTGGACATAAAGTTTGTGTGCAACTTAAAATAGTTTAACATGGTAAGTTGAACGCGAACTTTATGTCCACCCTGTGTATTACGAAATTGGTACCGTAGTTCTTAGCAGTTTGGAGTTGAGAAACATTTTTAAAAAGTAGCAATCCCTTATTGGCCTTCTCCAAGGCACAATTTTATATGATAAAACCTAAATAATTTGGTACAACATAATAATAATTTGGTACTCTGCTCCATCATTTTCCAATGATGGAGACTCATTTCTCCAGGTATCTGCCCATGCTTTTGCTCTGTCTAATGCCCCTTCCCCCGTTGGGGGTTGAAATTTTATTTTTAAAAAACCCTTTATTGAGGTATAATTGACATATAAAAAGTTGTACATATTTAATGTATATAACTGGATGTGTTTGGGAATAAGTATCCCGTGAACCCACCATATCAAGGCCATTGACTTATCAATCACCTCTCAGAGTTTCCTCCCACCTAATTTATTAATTATTATTATTTCTGTGATAAGAACACTTCACATAAGATCCACCCTCTTAGCAAAATTTTAAGTATACAGTACAGTATTAACTATAGGCACTACGCTGTATAGAAAATCTCTAGGATTTATTCATCTTGTGTAACTAAAACTTTGTGCCCATCTACTAATACCTCCTCGTTTCCTCCTCCCCCTGGCTCTAGGCAACCACTACTTTACTCTTTGCTTTCATGAGTTTGACTATTTTTTTTGTTTGTTTAGTAAGTCCAGGCTGGGTTCGAACCCACCAGCCCCTGTGCACGTGGCTGGCACCCTAAGCACTGAGCTATGGGCACCCAAGCAATGAGTTTGTCAGTCTTAGACTGACCATGTACATGATTGTTCATCACGCTATGTATTTGTCTTTCTGTGTTTGGCTTATTTTGATTGGCATAACATCCTCTGGTTTTATCCATGTGGTGCCAGTGACACGATTTCTTTCCTTTTTAAAGGTTGAATAGTATTCCATTGCGTATGTACACCACATTGTCTTTATCCATTCATTTGTCAATGAAAATGTAGGTTGTTTCCATATCTTGGCTATTGTGAATAAGGCTCCAATGAACACAGGAGTTCTTTTCATGGATGTACCTTCAACATACTGATTTCATTTTCTTTGTATATATATGCCTAGAAATGGGATGTTGGATCATATGGTGGTTCTATTTTTAGTGAGATTTTGTGTGTGTGTGTGTGTTTGAGACAATATCTTGCTATGTTGCTCAGTCTAGAGTGCCATGGCATCATTATAGCTCACTGCAGCCTATAACACCTGCTCAGGCAATCCTCCTGGCTCAGCCTTCCAAGTAGCAGGACTACAGGTGCACACCACCATGCCAGGCTAATTGTTCATTCTTCAGGTTGATTTTTCATTTTTTTGATCATCTCCTTTGCTGTGCAGAAGTTTTTTGGTTTGATGTATTCCGACTTATCTGTTTTCCCCTCTGTTGTCTATGATTTTGCTGTTATATTCAACAAATAATTAACAAGGCCAATATCAAGAAGATTTTTCCCTGTTTTCTTCAAGGAGTTTTGTGGTTTCAGATCTTACATTTAAGTCTTTAATCTATTTTGCATTGATTTTTGCATATGGTGTGAGATAAGGGTCCAGTTTCATTCTTTTGTATGTGGATATCCAGTTTTCCCAGCACCATTTGTCGAAGAGATGAGCCTTTTCTTATAGTGTATTCTTGCCACTTTTGTAAAAACTATAGACCATATATGCACGGCTCCCTATTCTGTTCCATTGGTCTATATATCTGTTTTTAATGCCAGTACATACTGTTTTGATTACTGTAGTTTTGTAATATGTTTTGAAACCAGAAAGTATGATGCCTCCAGCTTTGTTCTTTTTCCTCAAATTTGCTTTGGTTATTTGGGGTATTTTTCAGTTTCATATAAATTTTATGAATTTTATCTATTTTTATAAAAATGTCATTGGGATTTTGTTAGATATTGCATTGAATCTGTGAGCCTTTTGGGTATTTTGAGCATTTTAACAATATTAATTTTTCTGATTCATGAACATGGAATGTCTTTCCATTTATTTGCATATGCTATCATTTCTTTCATAAGTGTTTCATAGTTTTAGGGTACAAGTCTTTTATCTCACTAGGTAAGTCTATTCCTAAGTATTTGATTTTCTTTGATGCTATTACAAATGAAATTGTTTTCTTTATTTCCTTTTTGGATAATTCATTATTAGTATATAGAAACATAATTGATTTTTGTACATTGATTTTGTGTGCTGTAACTTTGCTGAATTTATTAGTCCTAACGATTTTTTTTCCTGTGGTGTCTTTAGGGTTTTAAACATGTAAGAGCATGTAATCACCAAACAGAGATAATTTAGTACTTTCTTTCAATCTGGATGACTTTTCTTTTCTTGCCTAATTGCCCGATTAGGACATTCAGTACTATGTTGAATTGAAGTGGCAATAGTGGCTATCCCTGCCTTGTTCCAGATCTTAGAGGAAAAGCTTTCAGTCTTTTGCCATTGAGTATAATGTTAGCTACTGGCTTTTTATATATGGCCTTTATTGTGTTGCAATAAGTTCCTTCTATACCTAATTTATTGAACATTTTTATCATGGGTGTTGAATTTTGTTTAAGGCCTTTTCTGTATATATTGAGATGATTGCTTGATTTTTAGCCTTCCTCGGTTAGTGTTGCATTATCACATTTATTTATTTGCATATGTTGAGCCATCTTTGTATCCCAGGAATGTATTCTACTTAGTCATAGCGTATGATCCTTTTAAGATGCTGTCGTATTTGGTTTGCTATATTTTGCTGAAAATTTTTGTATCTGTGTCCATTAGGGATATCGGTCTGTAGTTTTCTTTTCTGTGGTGTCTTTGTCTGGTTTTGATATCAGATAATTCTGGCCTCATAAAAACTTAGATGTGTTCTCTTGCTAATTGAAATTCTACTCATTGTTTGATAGAATTAAAACTTTCCATGAAACCCTTTTTGATTCTTCCCATTGGAGCAGGAGAGATAGAGGCAGAGACTCCTCTGCCTACTCTGCCTACGGACTTCTGTGTTATGGAAGCCATAGTGGAGAAGCCAAGACCATTTCCTATCTCCAAGGCATAGGTAGGACCTTAGTCAATGTTTACTAATAAGGATGATGAACAAGTCCCAAACTTGCATCCTTCTGATTTGGTAATGAGTCTCAGGACGGGCTATAGGCTGGTCAAGCCTTAGGCACTAGAACTCTCAAAAGAATTTTAAACAGTTGAAATTAGTAGGATTTTTTTTCATCATCTAAAATTTGGGGAAATATGAGGCCCAGGCAGGTGGATTGCCTGAGCTCAGGAGTATGAGACTAGCCTGAGCAAGAGTGAGACCCTGTCTCTACTAAAAACTAGAAGTACTAGCTGGGTGTGGTGGCAGGTGGTCCCAGATACTCAGGGAGGCTCAGGCAAGAGGATCCCTTGAACCCAAGAGTTTAACATTCATATGAACTATGATGCTACGGCACTCTAATCTGGGGCAACAAAAAAATAAAATAAAATAAAATAAAAATAAAATAAGAGCTGGGAAAAAAAGTAGACTTAAATGTATAAATTTAGGGAAGTCCATAGATGACTGGCTCAAGCTTGATAATGGAGGCTCCAATGGTGTCACCAGGCAGACTCCCATCTCTGCTTTGCCACTTCCAACGCACAACCATCCTTGAGTCACTTTGTAGGCTACAATGGCAGTAGGTGGACCAGCTACTAGATATCCATGCTGGGTCATAAAGGGTGAAAAAAGGGGAGGCATGCCTTCCTTTTTAGAGTCTTTTCAAAAGTCCCATATGACACTTCCATTTGCATCTTTTTGGCCAGAACATAGTCACCTAGCTATGCTAAGGTTCAAAGGAGTCTGGGAAATATTACTGCCCAAATACCGGCATCCTGTTATAAAGAGAAAGGTGGGACCGGTTGCTGGCTTAGGCAGCACATGGTAGTCCTTGTCACAACAGGAAGGACTGTTACCTGAAAGGGAGCATAAGATAGAATAAGCATTTCTGGGGGTGACAGTGGGGTGAGGGGGGAGTGTCAGTGTCATTACCACGTAGAAATCCCCCTGGAGCTCTGGGATGTGGCCTACCCTGCACTGCAGTGGTTTCCTCGGGCCTCCTGCATCTTGCTCTAAGAGCCTTTCTTTGGACCCTGCCTTGATGGAGACCTTCCCTAACCCTACCTCCAAAACATGGTAGACTCATTTCCAGAAGGCTTCTGAGTATTTTAGTCTTTTTGTTGTATTTTTCAAAGTGCTTCACATATGTACACACTTCTGTTTTCTTCTTACCAAAGCCCCATTTAGTAGGGAGCGGTGATGGTTACTGATCTTGCTAGAAGCTGTGGAAGTGCTGAACATTCTCATGTGCCTCCTCTTACTTCATTCTCACAATGACACGGAGAGCCCAGAACTGCTGGAAGCCCGTTTTTCAGAGGCTCAGAGAGGTGAAGTGCCTTGCTATAGGTCACACAGGACATAGTGGGAAGGAATCTGGACCCAGTTCTTTTTGATTCTAAAGCTCTGGTTCCTTGACCAAAGGGCTCGAGTGGCTTTTATTTCTATTTGAAAATTGAGAAAAAGATACCCTAAGAGAGTTTAAGTGACTTTGGAAAGGTTATAGACCAAGCGGGTGGTGATGCCCACATCGGGACCCTGGCTCCGAGCCCTCTGAGCACATGTGTGCCAAGCTGACTGCTACAGCCCCGATTACCCTTAGATCCCTGCCCCCTCCACACTGTCTCCAACCTGGAGGCATCTGGCTAATCAAGCCCAAGGAAGGATTTGTGAGGTGTCTCAGGGAGGCTGCAGACTTAGCAGGAGGGAGGGAGAAGCATCTTTTGATTTCTGAGCTGAACCCTTTGATCTGAAAATCAATGGGAGTAAATTGGTTAGACCCAGGAGGCCTTTCTCTGCCAGGCCCTGCTGCAGGAGTTCTTGAACTTGCCACTGCCCTCCAGGAAGGGTCCTGCAGTGGCCCCTGTGGAAAAGCAGCCATGCAGTGGAGTTATTCTGCCATAGCACCAGACAGGCAGTTTTTGTTGTTTGTTTGTTTTTTGGGCTGATTCCAGCCCATGGTATGGCTTCGGTATCTCTTCCTTCCTGTGGCAGAGGAAGCTGTCCTGGAGCCCCAGCTTCAGGGAAAAGGCCTGGATTTAATAAGTCTTTACAGCAAATGCCAAGTGGACCCTATCAAGGCTGCCTGGGGACCCTGCAGGGAATACCACGGGGCTCTGTCAAAACTCCTCAGCCCCAGCCACAGGCTGAGCCCTGCAAACTGCCAAGCATTTGGGGTGAGCTGCTGGGCTGAAATGAAGCCCTGGGACTTACTGTCTCTCTTGCCAATCATGCTGAGCAGAGCTTGCCAGGGGGACCACCTGACCAGTTTCAGAGCACCCAGAGTCACCAGACCCAAAGCTGGAAGGGAAGGTTAGTGGCATCTTTTCCACTTGTATATCTCCAGGCTGATCTGGGGCAAACCAGACCCACTGGGAATGTCTTCCAGTTGTCAATAACATGGTAGAGGGCCTGTACCCCGCCTCAGTGCCTGGTACACCCTAGGCACTCCATGAATATTCATTGATGGAGTGAATACATGAATAGATTGCCTCCATAACGAATGACCTTAGAGTCAGAACATTCTGCAGGCAGCTTTGAGAACTCCCATTTAATCATCAGCTGTACAGAAGTGGAAAAAAGTGGAGCTGAGGCACTCAGCACCGAGGTGTTCCTAGCACTCTTCCTGGGCACTGACCTGTTACTCATCACAGGTAGGTGTTCTGGACTCTGGTGGTCAAGGCCATGAGCTTTACGATCTGATCAAACCAAACTCAGGTTCAAGTTTGGGTTCTGCCTCCTGGTAGCTGTTTGACTTCAAACAACTTCATGTTTTTGAGACTCACTTTTTCTCATCAGTAGAATAAAGCAACAGGTTTATCTGACTCTTGAGGTATTTATAGGATTGCTTGAGAAGATGTATGTGAAGAGTGCCTGGCACCGAGTTAGCAAGTCAATAAGTAACGGCTACTGTGACATCACGGTGACAGCAGTTCTCTGAGTCACTCTTTCCTGCCCTCCCCCTAAATCTAGCCAGGATCTCCTGGCTTCAATACAGACCTCACATTTTCTCTCTTTTTCAAGTCCAGCATTTTTGTAGTGGAATTTCCCTAAGAAAGGAAGGATTAATAAATTCATTTTTTTTTTTAAAGACAAAGTCTCATTCTGTCACCCTGGGTAGAGTGCTATGGTGTCATAGATCACAGTCACCCCAAACTCCTGGGCTCAAGGGATCCCCTTGCCTCAGCCTCCCAAGTAGCTGGGATTACAGGCACCTGCCACAACGCCTGGCTAATAATTTTTAGTAGAGACGGGGTCTCACTCTTGCTCAGGCTGGTCTTGAACTCCAGAGCTCAATCAATCCATCTGCTTCAGCCTCCCAGAGTGTTAGGATTACAGGTGTGAGCCACCTCGCCCAGCTAA
Source organism: Perodicticus potto (assembly GCA_963574655.1). NCBI lineage: Eukaryota > Metazoa > Chordata > Mammalia > Primates > Lorisidae > Perodicticus > Perodicticus potto. The sequence goes on from CAUYRH010178093.1 coordinate 39,142, forward strand.
TAAACTCTTTTTCTGGCCCCTTAAAAAATTAAGGAAAATAAATATTTGCCTGCCATACACCGGGTTGGCTGGCTTGGCTTACCTGGTGTACCATCCTGGAACACTAGCTGAGGATCCTTAATAGTTGTGATTTATTACTCATGGATTGAGTTATGATTTACTTATTGCATGTTTGTGATGATCTGGGATTGGGATACAGTGCTGGATTAGATGGGCAGTGAATGAACAGTTAAATCTTTGGGACATCAGGTGGTTGTCAATGCCCTCCAGCCAAAGGCCACCGGAAGTATGTCTATAGCAGAGCAAAGCTGGAATTACTGGCTCTTGGCAATGCGAGAGAAGGCACACTGGGAAACTTCTCAGGAAGATGTTGTAGGTTTGAGGGCTGTGTTGGGTTGTCTGGGGAGGATTCAAGGAAGTGGGGTTGAAGTGGGCATCCAGACTGGATGCTACCAAGAAGCAAGGGTCATTCTGTACCTGGGCATCTGTAACAAATCACCATAACCATAGTGGCTTTAAACAACAAAAGAGTGCTTTGCAGTTCTGGAAGAAGAGGTCTAAAATCAGCTTCACTGGGTTACAAATCAGGGTGTCAGCAGGGCTCACTCTTCTCCGGAAGTTCCAGGGAGAATCTGCCTTCTTGCCTTTCCTAGTTCCTGGATGCTCCCCGCCTCTCTCAGCTTGTGGCTTCTTCCTTACTCTTCACAACCAGCGGCAAGGTGTCAACACATCTCTTCCCTGACTCTGACCCTCTGTCTCCCTCTTATAAGGACCGTGGGGATTATATTGAATCTGAATAATTCAGAATACTCTTCCCAACTAAAAATCTTTAACTTAGTCACATCTGCAAATTCCCTTTTGCCGTATAAAGTGACATATTCACCAGTCCTTGGGATTAGGACATGGACATCTGTGGGCAGAGGACATTATTCCCCCTACCATAGTGCCTCGACGATTCTCATCTAGAAGACAAGAAGACAGAGTAAGGCCAAAGCTACGATTGGGGAATCAGCAGCAGCTGATGGTTGGTGGAATCTTGGAATGTTTGGCCACTGTTGCATTTGGGACAATGCTCATGTTTTGGCCTGCTCATGTTCAAACAGGATTACGGAGTGGCCTTGATCCATCATGGACACGGAGTGGACTTGTCCTGTGAAATTGTTTATGTTTGACGAGAGAACACCACAGCCAGGGCTGGGGGCCAGGCAGGTTCTTGGCTGTCAGGGGCTGCTTTTTTTGTTTTCTGACGATGTTGAATTTCGTGAAGAATAGCAAGACAGTTTAGGGGAAGACGTGCGGTGGTGGAGCGCGTTCTTATTTTACAGGCACCGTCAGGGACAACCTCACTGATGAAGCTGAAGTTTGGGCAGAGCCTGGGAGGGTGTGAAGGAGGAGGCTGTGTGTTTGTCCTGGGGGGAGGAGAATTCCAGGCAGAGGGAGTATCACATGAAAGCCCTGAGAGGCGAGAGTGCCTGGATATTGAGTGTGGTGTGTGAAAAAGAGAATGGAGGCAATGATCACTTGGAAAACGTTGGCCGGAGCAACTGGAAGGATGACATTCTCATGTACTGAGTTGGGGAAAACTGCATTGTATTGCGAGAGGAGTGTAACTTTTTGATGAACTTTTAATTTTAGAATAGTTTTAGGTTTACAGAAAACTTTTGACAATAATATCAGTGTGGACTCAGGGATTTTTATTTTCTACTTTAGATTGTAATCCAATGCGACTTTAGTTATTTTATTATTCAAATTGTTCCAGGTTTGGCCATTGGGGGCTCTTTCATTTGACTTCTAGGTCTTTTCTGACATATCACTATCTCAGTGTGAGTGTCTTGAGCAGTTTCTTACTTTCTGGCACTATGATGTGTTCTAGGCTTATCTTGTATCATTCGTGCCCCATCCCTAGAATCAGCCATTTCTCCAAGGAGCTCTGGTCCCTGTTATTAGAGAATGGTATGAGAAACCAAGATATGGGTGCTGAGTGTGCTTATTGCTACTAGGATGTTGTTGCATTCTCATCCAGGAGTTCAAGTTTGGTGATCCTAACTTCAAACCCCTCATTCATCATGTGAGCAGAGGCGTCTACACAAGTGGCAATTCTCTGTAGCGGTCTGGAGCTCAGGGAGGAGCTGAGCTGGAGGTACACAGTTGAGAGTCATCACAGTGGAAATGGTAATGAAGTCAGAAGACTGAATGAGACTTTCTAATGGCTAGAAAACAAGTGCCAATGGTGATGAAGAGTGAGCAGTGTGTCCAGTGGGATGGCGAGAGTGGATCTCAGAAGCCAAGTGAAGAAGCATTTTTAAGTAAGTGAGATCATCTGTGGTGATGGTCAAGTAAAATGAGAATTGAGAACTGGTCAGTAGTCAGCTATGGGGAGTTCCTGGGTAATCCTAACCAAGGCTCTTTTAGGGAACAAGTGGAGATAAAAACTTGAAAGTTTCCAGCAAAAATAAGAGGAGAGGGTCTGGAAACACTGAGTTTGGATAACTTATTTTTTCTTTCTTTTTTTTTCCTTTTTTAGATTTTCTTTTGCTCTAGGTCAGGTGTGATGGCTCATGCCTGTAATCCTAGCATTCTTGGGAGGCCAAGGTGGGAGGACTGCTTGAGCTCAGGAGTTCAAGACCAGCCTGAGCAAGAGTGAGACCTCTCTCTACAAAAAATTATTAGCTGGGCATTGCGGCAGGTGCCTGTAGCTACTCAGGAGGCTGAGGCAAGAGAATCACTTGCGCCCAGGAGTTTGAGATTGCTGTGAGCTATGACACCATGGCACTCTACCCAGGGTGACAGAGTAAGACTCTGTCCCCAAGAAAAAAATGAAACAAAAAAAGAGAAAAACAATGAGGTAACAGCTGGAGAGGGATATGGATCAAGAGAAGGAATTTTAATATATCTTTTTTTTTTTAAATGGGAGCTGTTGCAGTGGAGGGAAAAAAACTGACAATTCCGTGAAAAGAGGAGACAATTGCTACAAGGTTTATTAAGATGTTATTGTTTGGCCCGTCTCTGCTAAGTGCTTAGTTTAGTGGTTCTCAACCTGTGGGTCACGACCCCTTTGTAACAATGAAAATACATCGCAGCATTTAGGAAGGTTGGGCACCACTAGTTTAGATGAACCATTTCATTAAATACCCACACAACTCCACAAGGTAAGCATCACCCCCATTTTAAATATTAGGGAACTGAGGCCCTGAGAAGCAGCTTAGCTAAGGTCAAACGACTAGTGAGGGGCTGATCCAAGATCCCAGTCTAGATTCTTCTGACACCCAAGTCTGTGGTCCTAGCCAATGTGCTCTTTTAAGAATCTTTGGGGAAATTCCATCTTTTCTTTCTTCCATTTGCTTCTTTCTTCTTCAGGAGAAAGAATCTTTGGACCATGGATGACATGTGGGATGATAACCCTTTCTTCAGTCTGGAGCCCCTGTACGTCTCCAGAGCCGTACTAACGAGGCGCTTGTCTCTCTGATGACTTTGGGGTGTTCTGCATGTTCCCCTTCTCCAATGAGAGGCTCAAGTTCTTTTCTTTCTTTTTTTTTTTTTTTTTGAGATAGAGTCTTATATGTCACCCTTGGTAGAGTGCTGTGACATCACAGCTTATAGCAACCTCAAACTCTTGGGCTTAAGCCATTCTTTTGCCTCAGCCTCCCAAGTAGCTAGGACTACAGGCACCCACCACAACGCATGGCTATTTTTGTTGTTGTTGTTGTTATTGTTGTTTGGCAGATCTGGGCTGGATTTGAACCCGCCAGCCCTGGTGCATGTGGCTGACACCCTAGCTGCTGAGTTACAGGCACCGAACCAAGTTCTTTTCATCTATCTCTGTCTCCTTCCATCTTTCCATCTCTCTCCCAATTCAGAAATACATCGAGCACCTGATACACGTTAGATGCTTGGGATACAACGGAAATCAAAGGCACACAGTGTGTGCCTTCCCCCATGAAACTTATAGTCTTTTTTGGGTAACTTTGGACAGAGGTGGCCAATTCCATGATGGGATGTAACAATGATCTTTTAGCGTCCTCTGGTTTCAAGCAGGTAATATAGAGAAGGCAAAAGGATTGGGCGTAGTATAATAGGGACACGTGGGGAGTGTGATTAACTAGAAAGTGCCTGGCCCATCTCAAATCAAGCTGTACGTGGTCTGAGCTCCAGCGTTGTTAGATATTTGCATTTTGTCAAAAGAAGATGGAAATTAACATTTTTTTTTTATGTAAGAGCTCCCAATTTTAATATTTGGGCAATTTGTTCTAATAAATCCTCCCCTGCTGCTTTTCCACGCCCTCTCACCCCCACCTATGACTCGATCTAAGGGATGTTGACTTACGATTCGTGATCTAAGGGATGTGACTTACGATTCGTGTTTTAGCGCAATCCAGTTGATTAGATGAATGTGGCAGTTCCCATTCAACATCTTCGGTGGTCTTTTGCCTTTTAAAACATTCAATATTGGACCTTTGGTCCTGCAGGTATCATCCTTTAAAGATGATTTCTCTGAAGTCTGCCTTTCGGTTAGTGAGATTACTGAAGTGTGTCTTGAGAATCTGTGCATAAGCGTACATTTAGCTACGTGGACGTTACTTTAATTTTTAAAGTCACCTTGTGTAAAGAAAAGTCAGAGAGAAATGTATTATAGGGAAACTCTTCTGGCTTTTGGAGTTTCTATGCATATTAAGAGCAGAGGGACAGAAGACACAGCTCAGAAGTCAGGAACTAGGACGCAGACATTTTTTCATGTTTAGGTCACTGAATTGAAACCAGCCCAAGGGAAAACTGTCTAAATCGTGTAAACATCAACAGCTGCTCAGTGGACCATGGGCCAGGGACTCGGTTTGCGATCAGGATTGGGTTTTCTATACTACTTTGTAGCTGTACTTAGGTGCCACTCTTCATAACAATTATGTGAATACAGCCAGCGTTTTCATTCTCTATTTGGCGTATGCAGAGACAGAGGTGAAGGGGAGGAGCGATGCTATGTTTAGAGTGTCCAAAAGGAAACCGAGACTCAAATCTTCCCTCCCTCTCTCCCTTCTTCCCTTCCTCCCTTTCCACCTCTCTCCCTCCCTCCCTTCTTTCTTCCTTGTTCCTTTTTTCTTTTTTCCTTCTTTCTTTTGATAGAGTCTCACTCGGTTGCCCTGGGGTTGAGTGCCATGGCATCATAGTCCACGGCAACCTCAAACTCTTGGGGCCAAGTGATCCACTTATCTCAGCCTCCCAAGTAGCTGGGACTATGGCGCCCACCACAACACCCAGCTGGTTTTTCTCTTTTTGATAGAAACAGGGTCTGACTCTTGCTCAGGCCGGTCTTGAACTCCTGAGCTCAGGCAATCCTCCCACCTCAGCCTCCCAGAGTGCTAGGATTGGAGGTGTGAGCCACTAGGCCCAGCCAAGACTCAAATCTTTGTCTTGAACTTAGATTCCTTGCTTACCATGTGTAACATCGTGTTTCCCAAATGTCAGGTGTTCTTATGCTGCCACGATGACTCTTGCCACTTCTTAGTACCCTCTACCCTCTTTATATAATTTAAGAAACCTGATCTACATTTTCACTTCATTACTTTCATAAGGGAAATTTATCTCATTATCATGAATTAAAAACCATAAACAGGAGTTAGCAAACAGATGTGATAATCTTGTATTGCTATTATAGTTTTATCAATGTCTATCTTTGTATTAATTATGTTATCTTGCCTGCTGTGAGTTGAAGGCACCAGGCCTAAATGCTTTTGTGAGGACAAAAGAGCATACCTAGCTCTGGATGATCCACGGATGGCAGGTCAGATAAACCATTCTCCATCTTTTAGGGGGAAGCTGTTCATTCATTCACTGGCTTGACATTGATTACATCTCCATTCTTTGCTAGGCAAAGTCCTATCCCTGTGAATCCTCGTGAGTAAGATTACTTCTGTGGGTCATGAATGCTGGGGTGTTTTGGCCTGGGTTTTTGCCATGCATCTTTGCCTGCAAACTGGGTTCATGTGGAGCCAAGACACACCAGGACAGTCATACCAGGTCTATGGTTCACACTTGTTCTGACTGCTCAGTGCTTCTGGTTCAAAAGTTTTGGTCTTTAAATATTTTTAATACCCCCTGAGTGGCAGGCAACAGAAACAAATTCCAGTTAATCTAAGCAAAAGGGAATTCAATGGAAGAAACTGAGAGCTCACAGATTTTGTTTTAGAGGCTGAAGAATCAGACTGGAGACAAGATAAAACCAAAAAATCCAGTTCAGAGTGTAACAATGCAGGGGTAGCCAATGCGATTAGGACCTGGATGCTAGTCGGGAATGGACCCCGCCAAGTTCAGTGTCTTCGGCCCTGTGCTCATGAACAGAACTCCAGAGAAGTGTGTGACTGCTGAAGGCTGTGACCGTGTGGACACATCTTGAGTGGCAAGGGGCAAGATCTGAATTATCATGCCCTAAAGAGAAGAGGTAAGTTCTCAGTGGAAAACAGGGGTGCTTTTAAAAGAAGGAAGTGAGTACTAGGGGGGTCAACAGGCAACAAATATCCAAACACATTGCTTTTGCAGGTCTGAGGGAGAACACTTAAGTCCCTTGCTAAAGTCGTAGGATAACTGTGGGATGGAAAAGGAGTTTCATTGTGAACAGTCATTAGATGCTGGTAATATCTATGCTGCAACCATTTATGAGAAAGTAGTATATATTTTTCTCCTGGTGATTGCACAGTACCATATTACATGATTATAAACTTGTGTATTTAATATGAAGGATCATTGTACTTGGAATGAAAGGGTCTTATTTTGTCTCTGTGTTCAATGCTAAGCTTAGCATAGGTAAAACATATACAGGGTGGCCATAAATTCGTGTGTAATTTTAAATTGCACAGGAACTTGGTGGCCACCTTGTATATATACATAGAGACAGCACATAGAAGTGAGAGTTAATGAATACAACACTTGTCTCAGAGTCCTAGTTCTTTCATGAAGTAACTGGCAGGATCTTTTGTGAGATGCTTTCTAGAATTCTTCTCTGTGGTCTGAGGCCAAGACAAACTTCCCAGGTTGATGGTTGACATTCTAAGATGTAAGGTGATTCTGTAGAGGCCTTCTCAGTTCATAAGCAGTCCTCTTGATGCTCAGAAGTGAGCCAACTTCTAGATAGAACTTCCTAATGTATGAGAATTATGGAGGAAACTATTTAGGTTGATTATCTAGCTTATCAACCAGATCAAATTCCAGCTGTCTTACTGCATTTTTGACTTGAGTATTTTGATATTTGCGGTGTTTACCAGGAGAAATGGCACGTGCAACTTTAATCAGATGGAGACACCAATAGTCAGTCAAGCCAGAAATAGTCTGAGAATGGATTTTTCTAGAGAAAAGTAATCTAATGGGCCAGTGTTTTTCCAACTTTTGGATTCACTGGACACACACACACACACAAAGCAAGCAACAACAAAAAACTCAGACAAAAGCAAAAGGTTCTTGAAACACTACTCACCCAGTCTATGGGCAAATCCACTATGCACTTTTATTCGATTCAATCCAATTAATTTAATTTAATTTTTTCAAAAAATTGGCTACAACCCAATAGTATTGCTTTTTCAAAGACTCATAGTTTTAAAAAACACGGAAAGAGATGGTCCAAGTTCAAAGCCAGCACCTGCCCCTTTTGCTGTTTTGTGGAGCTGTCCACAGTGCTGATTTCTGCCTATTAAATCTGATAGAAAAAATTGCTAAGGTCTCTTGAGTTAGCCCCCAGAGGATGCACTTTTATGCTAGTTTTTCCTCTTTCTCATCTATATATTCTCTATTCTCTATCTATAGTGTAATACGTACCAGTGTGAAATTGTGTGCAACCAAGGCAGCCCTTACTAGCAGTCAGCCACTGTCCTGAGAACCTTGCATATACAGTAGAACCTCCACCGTTGACCACCTCCCTACATTCACTGCTTCCTTAAGTTGACCTAATTTTCATAGACCTGACATGCACCACATGTAAGTATCAGTACAGTAGGCCTAGTTTCTTATGTTGACCACCTCCATATGTTGTCTATCCATTATAGTCCCTTGGGTGGTCAACTTACAAAGCTTCTTCTGTACTATTTCTTTTAGCCCACCCAATATTGCAGTTACATAGGGTGAGGCTGAGATTTAAATCCAGATTTCTCCTGAATTCAACATTTTAAGTAAAATATTCTCCTTAAGATGTGTAGTTATTTGGGCTGCATAATTTAGATCAATTGCAGAGCACAGTATTTACTTTTCAAAGAAGGTCTTTGTTTTCTGTCCAAATAACAGTACTCTCCCCAGCCCCCAGAGCTGCTGATGGACTGTCACTGTGCAGAGCCACACATGAGGTTCAGAATGGGTGACCAGCCAACACTGAGGACTAAGCCTTTCTTGTGGGGGAAAAAAAACACATTCCTTTGAACTCCAAGCACCCTGCCATATGGAGAAATGCCTCTTTTATGTTTGGGAGGGTTGCTAAACATAGAATACCTCCCCATAGCAGCAAACATACATTCCACATATTTATAATACATGTTACCTTAGAGCAAATACAGTGAAAGAGAGCACAGCTACCTCACTAAAGCAGGAAGAGAGCACACATGTTCAAAGAACATGCAATCCTCCAAAATACACACTCTAGTTTAAAACAGAAAGTTCAATATGTCTATGTAAGTGGTCAATATTACACCAGTGCAAGCTTTCCCAAGGTCATTGGGCTTTGCAATATTTTACAGTCTGGACAATTGACATGAACCAAATGGTCCCCTTCTTCTTTTCTGATAACGTGTTTACTTCTTCTCATCCTCCACTTGACATTTATGGAGTACCTGGTCAGAGGAGCAAAGAAAAATGAGACAAGGCTCATTTGCTATTGAAGCTGATGCAATCTCCTCCCTTCCAGAATCTCCTATTATGGGGTTTTGCAAATGGCTTGAGGCTCTTACCTTTCTCTTTTTGTTCTTTTCTTCTCTTTCTGCAAATTCCTCTTTGCCCTCCCCAGGGAAAATACTAATTAATGTGTGTATTGGAGACCAATACATGGTGACATCAGGATTCTAAGAAAGCCCCTTTTCCTTGTATAGAAATGATTAGACTCAGCTCCACATGGTTCTTTGACTTCTAATCAAACATGCTAATTAGAACCCCATAAACAAGCCATGGCTCAGAAGAGTGTGATTTCCAACAGGGTAAGTGCAGAAAGCTATTCTGAATTCTACTTACAATGTGGGTTCATATTTCTTATGCTTTGTCTCCCATCAGCAAGTCCTGTTCTGCTCTCTCAACCTGTATACGTCTCTTATATGGGATGATAATGTATACTTTTTGCCCTGGGAGTAGTTTGCCCCCATCTTTATTATAGTTGACAAACACAAAATTTCAGTGTTTAATCAACTGATACTTCATAAGAGTAGATAGTGATACTTCCTTTGATCACCCTTTGATTGTTCATGGTAAGTGCTGAATACATGTTTGTTGAATTAATCAATTAACAATGATGTGGGCAAGTATCCAGATGAAAGTCTTAGTGTCAAGATGTGAAATAAAACCTGGGTTCATCTAGAAACCTTTGATGGTTCCTGGGTGGTAGGTATATCCTGGAACATTCTCCAGAAAAAAGTACTATGAATCTCTGAGAGTGAACAAACATCTCTGGATTAGGGACAAAGCCCAGATCAGCCAGTTAACCAACACCATCTTTTCTAATAGAGCCTTCCTCCTTGTCATGGGATGTGATCATGGGGACATTGAAGAGGCGAGAAAACGGAACCCAAGAGGGAATTGTGAAGTGCTACAGTGAAAGAAGTTTTGGGGACACTTGGACCAAATGTGTTCCTTTGTGGTTAGATTAAGATGACTACAGCTTTGTTTCCATGATTTGGTAAATATTAGTGACCAATAGCATGTCCTGTATTGGCTCACGACCCCAAGATGCCTCAATATTAGACTTTTAGAGCTAGAAAGAAATTTTGACATTACTGAATCCAAATTAACCTTGTTTCATAAATGAGTCTTGGGCTAATTGAAGTCCTTTATTTTATTCACTATTCCAACATCTATGTATTGAAGATCTAGATGCCAGGCACCAAACTCATGTACTGCAGTACCATGACTAAAAGTCTTCCTAACTACACCCTTCGGTCTTGTATAGTTTGCATTCTGGAGAAAGGACACAGAAGAGAAAACAACCAGTTAAAGAACAAATGAGCAAGATAGTTTCTGATAGTGGTGAATACTGTGAAGAAGATAAAACAAGGTGGTAAGGCAGTGACTGGGTGAGAGGATGGACAAAAGCAAAAGAAAAATGCCTCAGACAATATCTGAGTTGAACTTGGAATGGCAAGAAACAGCCAGCCTTGCAAAGTTCAAGGTGAAGGATTTTCTGGCTGCATCTCTGGAAAAATACCACAATATGGGAGTAAGTTGTTAAACTCAAGAACAGAAAGAAGGCCAGTGTGACTGGATCACAGTGAGGGCGGAGAGAAATGTCGAGTGGGGAGATGGGCAGTGGCCATATCACGTACGGCTTTGTCAGTCACAGCAAGGGTTTCCGATTTCATTCTCTGTGCAATGGGAAACCACTGGAAAGCTTTAAGCAGGAAAGTAAAGTGATCTATTTATTTGTAAAGGACTTCTCTTGCTGTTTAAGGAAATTAGTTCATTGCGGGGTGGCAAGGAAGAAGCAGGGAGCACAGGAAAGAGGATATGCTATGATCCAAACAGGAGATAAATCCTTAATCGTACAGTGAGTTAATGGCAGATCCGGGGCAAAAATCCAGTTTTCCTCCAACAACAAATGGATTCAGTACAGTTGAAAAAGTATTCAAATAAAAGAGTAGTTAACATTTATTAAGTGCTTAGTGTTTGCCAGGCCTTTATAAGCCATCATTTTATTTAATTGATTGCTTTATAGGCATCATTTTATTCAATTGCTTGAAACTATCATTTTATTTAACATGTCATAATTATCTGAGGTAGAGTCTATTCTTCCTGTTTTACAGTTGAGGAAACTGAAGCTTCAAGAACTTACATATAACAGCAAGTGGCAGAGTGGGGATTCAAACATGAATTAGTCCAATTTCCACAGCCCATATGCCACAAAGATCAGTGGTATTAACCAGTTGTGAGAGGCACAGTATCAGTGTGGCCATGAAGGTGGATACTGGAGCTGGGAAGACTGCCTTCAAACCCCACCTGTCCGGCTTACAAACTCTGTGACCTTGGCAAGTCACTTCATTAACTTCTTGTTGCCTTTATTTCCTCATCCATAAATGAAGAACAATGATGGATTCTACTTTATAGGGTTGTTGATTTAACATATGTATAGAGTTTAGAACGGTGGTTAGCACACTGTAAGCATTCTGCAAATACTGTCATTATTATTTAGCCATGCCAGGTGAATGAGAGCCACATTTTCAACTAGAGTGCTAAGAGGGCAGGGTCCTCTCTTAATCTTCTGTGTAACTTCAGGCCAGACCAGGGGGTCAAGAGAGGTTTGTTGGACGTTATAGTTTACTTGAAGCCAGATGAACCTCTTACTCAACTCTGATCTCAAATGAGCTGGGGGGAAGTACCGATGGGATCCATCTCTGCCGAGTTCCCGAGTCACAGGTCTATCTTCTTTGGAAGCTCAGTTCTAGCTACAGGGCAACAGAGCACCTGCCACAGTTTCATCCTCAGAGCATGTGCTGGGGAAAGGAGCCATTTGGGAGAAAGTGAGTCCTGGTAAAATGGATTAAAAATCAGGTGGTGGTCAGGGTAGTAGTTTGGAAAGGTCCCTCCTTGGGAATAAAAGGAGAGAAAAATATTAAGGGGCCTTCTCTTTCAGGTAACATTTCAGGGACAGCCAGGCGTGACAGACTAAGATCTCAGGCCGAGATCCACTGACTTGATAAGATTCCAGAACTTTTGTAATGTGATTGCAGTTTTTGCTGTATTACATCCTCCCCTCTCGCCATTTCCCCATGGTGATTAGTAGTAAAACTCTGGAAAGAATCTTTGGGCTTTGGAAAAGCTGAGGAGTTTTTCCAAAGGAAAAGATACTGCCTCTCTGGATCCCTGGGAAAGAAGAGAAAGGAAAAGATACTGCCTCTCTGGATCCCAGGGAAAGAAGAAAAAGGAAGCGGGTGTAGCTCACTGACCTAGAACTAATAGGTTGGCCTTGGGACCGGTTAGGGTTAGGGTTAAGGGCGTGGTTTCAGAGAGACCGGCCTCCTCGCCCTCTGGCGCCCCTACTGGTGTCTGAAACCAGTTCTCCTGGCCCCTGGCTGTGAGCGCCTATGTTCTTACACATGATGGTCAGCAGGGGGCGGTGTAGCCACTGAGTTCCTTGTGAGTGAGGGGCCGTCTGCTTTTCACAAGAGGGTCTGGGAAGGGTTTATGCAACCTTTTTCTTCCCTCTTCCTTCATGTCTCTTCTTGTCTTCTGCTCCCTCGGTCCCTGGTGTCTCCCCTTTTATCGTTGTAAAGCAGGCTCACACTCGCTGCCTTCCTGGGTCCTTTCTATGACAGGGTGGAGGCAGGTGAAATATCATTTTGCAAAAGAAATAAAGGTCTAGGGAGGTGCCTGGTCCCTAGCAGCTGTGCTTCTGTGCAATACAGGACTTGAAGGTGACAGCTGAGGCTTACGTCGTTTGCTGTCACAGAAAGGGCTATTCTACCACTCAGGCACCACACACCATTAGAATTAGAGAGAAACCTGCCCAAGCAATACATGAAGGTTTGTTCAGAGGTACAGACTCCGGGGTGCCATCAATCTCATCAGGCCCTCCGCTGAAAGGATGAGAAGTCAAAGGACTAAACCCTTTCAATACCTACTTACGACCAGGTGGGAATAGATCTTTCTTAGTGCTTTTGAAGAAAAGAAGCCACCAGTGCTCCTGGCTCAGGACCTAGTTGGCTGGACTGAGCTGGTGCAAGCTAAGACTACAACCTTTCTAGATGCTCAGAAGTTGGGACCAGAGCTAGTTTCTTCATGTCTTTATACCTTAGTTTCCCATCATATAAAGTGTGGTGGTAACAGTGTCTCTCTCACAGAGCAGTCACGGTGGAGTCATTCATACACTTGGCATCTAGTCAATATTGCTACTGGGATTGAAAAAGATGGGCCGTTTTCATGACTACTCATCATGAAAGATTGAGCACGCCGATGGCTCCAGCTGATGGCTCCCTGGAGTCCCTGCCTACTCTGACTCCCAGCTGGCCTTGGGTCTTGCTTTAGCTGAGAGAATGCCAAAGTGACTTTGGCCAAAGTGATGCAGTGTTAGTTTCAAGCCAGGCCTCCAGGGGCCTTGAACTCCTTCTCTCTCTCTTGCTCTTGAAACCACATGGAAAGGCCTGGGCTAGCCTAATGGAGAATAGGAATTACGTGGCACAGAGACCAGTTTCCTAACATAGGCCATCAGCCTAGGCTCAGCCAGAGACTCCCAGTCATGTGGGGGAGGCCAGCTGAACTAACAGCAGCAGAGCTGCCCCCTGCCCCGCAGCTGACCCATAGGCTTGTGAACAATCATAAATACTATTGCCTAATGTCTCTTCATTTCGGGAGAGTCTTATGCATCCCAGGCTAAGTGTGACACTACTTAAAGTTTTGTAGAGGCTAATTGAAGGAGGGAGGGAGAAATCCTGGGTTGGACTCTTTGGAAGGTTACTAATTATACCACTAAATACTTAAGGCAGTAGTGATATATATTGTTTATTTATTTTTTTTAGAGGTGGGATCTTACTCTGTTGTCCAGGCTGGAGTGCATGGCATGCTCATAGTTCACTGCAGCCTTCAACTCCTGGGCTCAGCTTCCTAAGTAGCTGGGACTACAAGCCTGGGCCACCACACCAGGCAAATATTTCTTATTTTTTTGTAGCTGTGGGATCTTGCTATGTTGCCCAAGCTGGTTTCAAACTCCTGGACTCAAGGGATCCTCCTGCCTCGGCCTTGCAAAGTGCTGGGATTATAGGCATGCCCAGCCAAGACAGTAGTGATATTTTTAAAGTATCAAGTTCAGTGATAAGTACATAGGGGTTCAGAGCAAACATTGCAATAAAAAGGACCTGATCTGGCTCGGCGCCTGTAGTTCAGCGGTTAGGGTGCCAGTGACATGCTCTGGGGCTGGTGGGTTCAAACCTAGCCCAAGCCTGCTAAACAACAATAACAACAACAACAACAAAAATAGCCAGGCATTGTGGTGGGTACCAATAGACCCAGCTACTTGGGAGACTGAGGCCGAGAGAATTGCTTGTGCCTAAGAGTTTGAGGTTGATGTGAGCTATGATGCCATGGCACTCTACTGAGGGCAATAAGGTAAGGTAAGACTGTCTCAAAAAAAAAAAAAAAAAAAAAAGTCCTGATCCACCTTTGGCCAAATTCCTGAGCCTCTATGCTTCATCTTCCTCTTCTGCAAAATGGATATAATAATAGTAGATGACAGGACGGTTGTGAGAATAAAATAGGATAATACATGTAGAATGTTTAGTCCAGTGCCTGGCACATAGTGAGTGCTCAATAAATATTAAACATTGTTATTAATAATAGTGAATTAAACCATCGAAGGACATCACTATTCACCAACATGTGGCTGTTGTAAGTCCAGTTGCTAATCTGGGACAATATTCTGCAATTAATTCATCGAAAGCTTTGACAAAAAGAGGAATTTACAATTACATATATATTTGCCCTTCTTTAATTAAAAAAGTAACATGTATTGTATATGTTAATTTAAAATCTCTTCTCGAGCAAAATCGCTGATTAAATACAATTTGAATTGTGAATTATGACTTGTAATTATGAATATTGAACTCGGTGCATTGAGATCAACCTTATTTTCTTACAAATGTGCACACTCTGCTCTGCTATTAGTCAGGGGCATAAATCTCTTTTTGCTGTGAGTTGTAACAATTTACCTCATATTTTGTTGAACAAAGAAGCAGAACAATTATCCACAGTATCTAAGGGGAGAGGAAAATCATCTGACTATATAGCATTCATGCAAAAGTGTAACAAATCAGGCAGCCACAAAAGGAAACTACATTTAGGTTTAGTTCAAGTTCAGGGTGACACTTTGGGGATCAATTCCTCAGCAGCTTTCAGATTGCACCTGTTGGTGTTTATTCTCCAGGAGGAAATGAGGAGTCAGTGGAAAATCCTTCCCTGTTTAGAGAGGAATGTTGTGTTGACTCCTTGTTCCTGAGCAGAATTATGTGGCTGAGAGCATTTGCTGGTTTTGTTGACTCTCAGTTGATTTAGTTTAAAAAATAATAAGAGTAAATGTGACCCTTTCCTCAAACACTGACTGTTGAGCCTTTTTGTTTTATCTCGGTCATATCATTGGAGTATCTGGTGTCAGCTACATACTTGTGAAATGTCCATAAAACACTGTGTACATTATCAAGAGATTTACAGGCTCTGAAGCTCATCGGAGAGCTACATGGACCCAGTTACAGGCTATATTTTAGAGGCAGAGCCAGGGGTCCCATGCCGCATTACCTGGAGGTGGCTCTTTCCAGCCCCTTCTCACGTGGATTAGAGGGAGGCTGTTCATCCCTGTCTAGGGCACTGTATTTCTTCTTCCATGGATCACAGTGAATGAGCCAGAAAAGCACTAGACATTGTCACCCAAACCTCATCTGGAAGTTGTCTGCCAGAGATGCTGTCTCCATAGTGAGTTACAGAGGAAATCTGTGATCACACAGGTTTCTGTGCTAGCCTGCCACTGGGACTGCCACTCCTGAGGTTCTTAGGCCTGACCTTTACCTCCCCAGGGCAGCAGTGTGGTCGAGGCCAGAGTATGGTGCACCTCGGGATGGCAAACTGCTGGAGGGCATCCAGTGTCTTACAATGGGGCTACACTGTTGTTTCTGGTGTGTTCCCTCTGGATTGGCTGGGGTTTGGGCCTTACTGGTTGTTAAATCTTAAAAATATCACCCCTGGTTGCAAGAGTCAGAAATCCAGTTTTTATTGTGTCTTCCTATACCCAGGGGAAGAAATCTAGCCAACTTCTTTCTCCCCTTTTTTTTCCTCTCTCTGTCTCTCTCTCTCTGTGTCTCTGCCTGTTTGTCTTTCTCTCTTCCTCATATCTAACCTTCTCTATCTTTGAGCACAGCAGAAGATGGCTTCTCCATAGCTCCCAATTAACATGATTTAATTTTAAGCCTCTAGCAGAAACCAACTAGGGTCTCTGGATTGCAATTCAGAATTCCTGGGGGGAAAGAATCTAATTGGCCTAGCTTGGATCAGGTGTCCCTCTCTGATCCAGTCAGTGTGGCCACAGTGGCATAGCATAAGCCTGCCAGAGGTCACAGTGGCATAGCATAAGCCTGCCCCTGTAAGTAAGGGGCATGAGCAGTTGTCTGAGAAGGGCATGGTGACAGGTGCTTCTGAAGTGGCCCCCAGGGATCCCACCTCCTGGTAGGCACACCTCTCTGCCATCCCTTCCCCTTGAGTAAAGGCTGGACCTAGACACTCGCTTCTAATGAATAGATTATACCAAAAGTGATCAGGTGTCACTTTCAAAATTAGGGCACGAAAGACTGGGATTTCCATCTTGCTTGAATTCTTTCTCTCTGGTTCTTCTTATTTATTTGCTCTGAGAAAGCAAGCTGCTAAGTGTGTCCTGTGGAGAGGTCCATGTGGCCAGGGACAGAGAGTGGGCTCTGGCCAAGTGCCACCAGGGACTAAATCCTGACAACAAATACAGGAGAGAACTTGGAAGAGGCCCCTTCCCCACTCGAACCTTGAGATGACTTCAGCCTGGGCTGTCACCTTAATAGGGACCCTGAGGCAGAGAAACCCTGATGAGCCGTGTACAGATTCCTGACCCATAGAAACGATGGGGTACCAGACGCTGTGTTAAGCCACTGAGTTTTGCCTCACCATTCCAAAAGTCCTGCCCTTCAGCTACTAAATTTGGGGGATAATTTGTTATGCAGCAATGACTAACAAATACAGGCATTTCATGATTGGAAAGACACAGAGATCAGAGGCCAGTGCCTTGTCGTTGCCTTCCATGTATAGGCTGTGTGGTTTTGTGTAAGTTATGGAACCTACTCAAGCCATATTCTCTTTCGTAAAATAGAGATAATAATAATACAGTTATTATAAGGACTCAATGACATAAGCCCAGTGTCTGAATTTAGTTTAGTTACATTAATATCAACTAACCAATATTCATTAATATTAACAATATCAGTAAAGCTTAGCTATTGCTACTGAGCTTACCTACATGCTTGCGTCATTGGTAACTCAGTTCCATCTTCAAAGAAGTCTGGGGAATTTTATGCTTCTTACAGAAATGATAGGGAAAGCAATATAAAACATCTACAGATCTTGAAGCAAATGGCTATTGAATTACAAAATATAGAAAACTATTCTCATTTTGGTCATACGGCGAAGAACAATTTCATATCCCAGAGAAGTCAAAAACAAAGCCAGCGCTCTCAGATTCAAAATATAAAAAAGAATTGAGTTGATAGAACAGAATTTGTTTTTGCAGTTTCCTTCCATGGAAAGGCATCCAACAACCTTCTGTAGCCAATTATTTTCTGCATGGAAATGCCAGGGCACTATGCAGGTGACAATCCATCACAGAGCCAGAGCTGGAGGATGAAGCTCACGGGGATAATTATTGGCACTTGAAAGGTTTCTGCCTTCTGAGGCCCGAGCCCATGATGTCCAGGGTTGGATGATGTGCTTATTAATTCCAAGCACAAACTCTCAGTTACTGTGCAGTCCTTCCTCTCTGGGGTATTGTTGTTCCCCTGCTGGGAGCTGTGGACCTTGCATGATTGATAGTCAGAGATTTTAGGTGAGCAGGTCCCCGACCCCACCTCTTCTCACCTCTTCATTCCAAGGCTGCAGCCCAGATGTCCTACCTTCCCTTGCTGTGCTTTGATTCCAGACAGCAGGACTCAGCCCCTCTTCTCCATCCATTCATACTGCTGGAGGGGTGGGGGTGGGGATGGGGGGCTTCCCGAGCTCTCCTACGATTGCTGCCCTGCAGCCAAGCAAAACAGAAGTCTTTTCTGTGCGAAAAGTGCTACTCCTTCTTGCTGAGAAAACAAGGGGTAGCAGGAAGAGTAATGAGAAGTATGCAGGCCAGTTACGCTTCACAAAAAATACCAGGCTTCTTGGGTAAGGCTGCCACGGCCATGAAGCTAGGGTCTCCTGGGGTCTGCTGAGGTCATCACATTTCATGTGCCGCCCCTTAGTTCTGATCCCAAGAATGACAGGGGAAAATTGTCTGCATCCTCGTATATATGATATATATATGTGTGTATATATAAATATATATTTTATATATAATGTATATATAGACACGCATATATATATTTATTTGTTTTTGTTCTCAGAATTATCCCCCTCCAATCCTCAATGCAACAAACTGAATGTTAAAACATCACCAATAACAACCAAACAAGGAAAGAGGCTATCTTCATGCTATAAGCTGAAAAATATCCAACAGAAAGAAAAACAGAAACTTTCAGTGTGACTTGATCAGCTCTGACATCACCTCTTCCCCTAGAAGTGATACAAGGGAAGGAAAACCTTGAGAACTCTCACCAATACCTCCTGATTAGGATAGAAACAAAGTTGGAAGGAGGGAACTTAAAAAAAAGTCAAGGAAATCTTTCCCAGAGCGGAGTTCCCACCTATGATTTCAATTATCATCATTGAGCCAGAAAAGTGGGGGTGTGATCATTTGCTGGGATTCCATGCTCAATCCAGGGACTGATTTGAAGCTTGGAATATTACCCACTCCATGGGAAGGGGGAGGGAGTGTTCCAAAGCCTTTGAAGAAAGCGCCAGTCCAGTCCTATACCAAAGGCTGCAGGGAGTTTGCTGAGCTCTTTCCAAATCCCTGTCCTCAAGCTGAAGGGAAGTGGGTGGAATGTAATCCTCAGGCCTTAAATAGTATCTGAAAGGAAAAAAAAAAATCCTAGATGAGGTTGGGAAAGTGTCAAGGAGAATTCATCTTCTTTCTGTCAGAGAAAAAAGAAGAACTGTACAGAGCTGTCCACTTGAAGTATGAGCAGGAAGAAAGGAAGCAACGTGGTAACTAAACCAGCATTCTGCAGGAGAAGAAAAGGAAAGGGAAACACAGAGGAAGGTGCAAGAAAAAAAATAATCCAAAGAGCCCAGAAAAACTTCTCTGCAGTTGCTCCAAGCTATAGAAGAATTGCTAAGAATTCAGGAGAAGAGCCAAAACCAAAAGCAAACAAAACCCAAACACTTCAGTGATAAAATCCAACAAATCAAAAGATGAATGAGGAGGTCAAGGAAAGAAGAGCTAATGCAACACTCATTCCCGTGTGATCATGGGAAGACTTCTACAAATTTGAGAGAAGGGAAGTATAAATGTCCTTCCTGGATAAAGACAGGAGGAGGCATTTTTAAGCTTGCTCAAACTTGGCACCTATGAGCCTTCTTGAAAAAGAAAGTCTTCAGATAGTGTTTAATAAGAGGTAAATGGAGAAACTATAATAAAAAGGACTCAAAATGAATCAACTCATATGTGTAATAATAACAAGGTTTGGGCCTGCACCACTGGGAAAACGAATTGTCATCTCATTTCAGTCCCGAACCATGCATAGACACGTGTGAGGCCATGGGTGGAAGGGGTATTTAGAACTGGAATTCAATTTCAGTTTGATTGGAGATGCCTATGAGGTGTCCTCATGGACAGGTTGAATAGGTAGTTAGATATAAAAGACTAGAAGTTGGGATGAAGATATACATTTGGGAGTCATAAATGTATAGATGGTATTTAAGGCTTGAGATTGGACAAGGTCACTCCCCGAGTGTAGAAAAGATGGCAAAGGAATGAGCCTTTAATATTAAGAAATTAGGTTGGGCACACGGTTGCTCATACCTGTAATCCTACCACTCTGGGAGGCCGGAACAGGAGGATTTCTGGGCCTCAGGAGTTGGAGACCAACCTGAGCAAGAGTGAGATCCAATCTGTATTAAAAACATAAAAATTAGCCAGATGTCATGGCAGGTGCCTATAGTCCTGGCTACTTGGGAGGCTGAGGCAGGAGGATCACTTGAACCTAGGAGTTTGAGATTGCTGTGAGCTATGCTGATGCCACAGTGCTCTAGCCTAGGGCAACAGGATGAGACTCTGTCTCAAATAAAAAAAGATAAAATATTAAGAAATCACAGAGAGAAGGAGGAATAAGCAAAGAAGACTGAGATGAAAAGTCTTCCATAGGGAAGTAGGAAAACCAGAAGAGAGAGAGAGAGAGATCTAGAAAGTCAAGTGAAGGACAGGTGATCAGCTGTGTCCAACATGGCTGAAAGGTCAAAGTAAGGTGAGACCTAGGAATTGTCCACTGCCTTTAGTGACACGGAAGCCATGGGTGACCCTAACAAGAGCTATTTCAGTAGAGTTGTACAGCTGAAAGCTTGATTAGAGGGGGTTTAAGAGAGACAGTTGGAGAGGAATTGGAATGACAAATATGGACAATTGTTTTTCTAAGAAGTTTTGCTACAAATGAAACAAAGAAATAGGCTGGTAGTTGGCTATGTTGGTGGGGTCAAGACACTTTTTCAAAAGCTGGGACTGGATGTGATGAATAAAGAGTGGTGATTTCTGATTCTATTAGGCAATTGGTCAGCTGGCTCCAGTCTCAGTGATGAGCCCTAAGTAGGAGAAATATATTTGGAGATCTTCAACGTATTGAAAATTCCTTAGAGATTAGATGAGATATCCTGGGAAGGGGGGACATGTAGACTCAGAGCAGAGGGTCTAGTGGGAACTGTAAGGGTGTAAATATTTAATAAAGAGATAGACATATAAAAGTCTATAAGACTAAGGGAGAATGACCATTGGAAGAAAAGCGGGAGACCCACTGTCACCAAAGATGTGGGAAGAGAATGCTTCAAGGAGGAAGGGGTGGCTGGTGCCAGGGATTCAGTAGAGAAAAGAGTAAGGAATTCTAGGTTGGAGGTAACAACAAATGAGGTTATTTGGGATCCTCGATGAGAGAGTTTCGGGTATATTATGCAGGAGAAACAGATTTGAGAAATTATTGGAAGAAGATGAAGTGGAAATTGAGCGTGCCACCCTTTCTAGAACTTTGTGAAGGAGGTAGGGGAAGCGAGAGGGCACTAATCAGAGGAATATGCAGGGTTGAGAGACTAAATTTCAAGAAGGTAGAGACATGCATGTCTAAATGTTGGTAGAAAGTTTCCAAGAGGGAAAAGTGAGGAGGGAAGAGAGAAAAGAGAGAGGAGGAAAGAGAGAGGGCGAGAGATTGATTTGAAGGACACAGGAGAGAGACGATGATAGAAACATGTTCCCGGAGAAGGTGGAAAGACCTGGGACTCTGAGAACAGAGGACAGAGAACAGAAAGAGGGATTCGTCTTAGACACCTAGTCCATGAGGACGGGGAGTGTAAGAGAATGAGTACAGACGCAGAAGTTTGTGATGAGAGGCAGGAGTCTGCAGGAATTCTCTTATGATGGCTTCTGTTTCCTTTGTGAAATAGAGGGTGACATCATCTCCTCACAGTGACTGGCAGGGTGATGGGGTAGAAAGGATGAGAAGAGTGGAGGAAGTTTGAAATAGTCCCTGCAAAGGGTGGGGGGAAGACTAGTCATTTGGAGGCACAGATGGGGATGGAGGAAGTGGAGGGGTTATTTGCTCCACTTCCCTTACCCACTGCACTCTAGGAATGGATCTCTTTTCTTTTTAAAATGTTACAAGTTTTCAAAAGGGTTGGTCAAGGAAGATGTGTGTAAGCTGAGCTGGAATTCCTCTGGGTTTCTTAAAAGCCACTGTCCATAAACTCCTCTTAGCCCTTCTGGTCTTATCTTAGAAGCCAGTTCTTTGTGCCCCTTCTTCAATTTGTTGTCTTGTTGTTAGGAAGGGATCGTGGATCTAACCCTAGCAGTGTGGAAACACTGGGATCAGGTGACGGGTTCAGGTCAAGGCAGAGAGGATGTTCCACAAAGAAACTAGACTTATAGGAGTGTCCATTTACCATCTTCTACAGCCAGGGTCCGAAACCAGCCTACCACCTGTTTTTGTAGTAAGGTTTTATTGCGACGCAGCCACACCCACTTGTTTTTATGTTGTCTGTGATTTCTTTCCAGCAACATCAGAGTCGAGTAGCTGCTACAGAAACCTCCAGCCCGTAAAGCTCAAAATATTTGCTAACTGGCTCTTTACAGAAAATGTTTCACAATCCGTTTTATAGGAAAGTTGAGAAAGTTTCAGAGGAAGGGTAACCTTGAGAAAATTCCAACTTCTGAGTCTGTTTCCTTTTCTGCAAAATAAAGACACCACTCATTAAACCCGTCTTTCACTTAACAAGCATGTATTGATTGCTTACTATGTGCCAGAAGCTGGGAGTGCATAGATCAATAAGATCTTGCCTTGTCCTTTCAAAGCACACAGTCCAGTGGCAGAGACAGATGGGCAAAAGAGAGTCGGAATGCTGAGAAGGACTCTGTGCACGCTGCACCGATGAAGGGGAGGTGTCACACCTGGCCTGGACAGGGATGAGAAGGAGTTGTATGTGAGGTTGCTGTGGTTGCGAAGGAAGTAAGTCAATGATTGTTGTGGCATGGGTAAAGATCAGAAAGAGTCAACGAGGGGGGATTCGGGAAATCGCCAAGATAGGAGGGATAAGTGAGGGGAGACAGAGAAGGAGCGGTGAGAAAGACAGAAGCAGCATCAGGAAAGCGTCAGGAATATCAGTGGGACACGTAGGGCACCGCTCCGACACTCTGCCCTTGACACACCCACTAACCGACCATTGCCCTCTCTGCTGCAGCCAGACGTGGTTTCACAATTTATCTCAACAGAGCTTTCTGGGCAGTCACGGGGAGTTCACCCCTGACATGAAAACTATTGCTCATCCCCTATCTTAATGGATACGTATGCAATTTGCAAACCACAAAGCATTTGGGGCAGGTAATACGGTATCATTAATAAAAGAAAAGCCTAATCATGCTATCATAATATGTGTCGTTCAACCCAGATGTTTCAGAGTGTGAAATATAGTTTGGTAATATAAACAAAACACAAATACAGAGCATATTGTAATAGATTCATCGCATTCTTTTCAAATTGAATCTGAGACATATAACTCACTCCTGAAAATCATTCGTACATGTAACTTAACTGAGAAATAAGGGATTTCTAAACTGTATGAAAGTTTGAGTGGATTAAGGAATGGGGCAGATGGTCCTCTTTCTAACATTTTTAGGAAATATTTCAAACATTCAATAGCAAGAAAAAGACATATTCACTACCTAGATTTTATTTCACATTTATTTATGTATTCATATATTTATGTATGTATGTATTTATTGAGATAGTCTCACTTTGTCACCCTCAGTAAGGTACCATGGTGTCACAGCTCACAGCAACCTCAAACTCTTTGGGTTCAAGTGATTCTCTTTGCCTCAGCCTCCCAAGGAGTTGAAAGTACAGGCACCTGCCACAACACCTGGCTGTTTTGGGAGACGTGGTGTCTCACTCTTGCTCAGGCTGGTCTTGAACTCCTGAGCTCAGGCAATCCACCTGCCTTGGCCTCCCAGAGTGCTGGGATTACAGGTGTGAGCCACCATGCCTGGCCTCACTACCTAGATTTTAAAAGTATAGTCATCGCTCAGTATCTGTGGGGGATCAGCTTCAGGACCCCCAATGATACCAAAATCCATGGATGTTCAAGTCCTTTATATAAAAATGATGTAGTATTTGCATATAACTGATGCACATCCTCTGCTCACCTTAATATTTAATATTTAAAGCTAAAATCATACCTAGATAGCTTATACTTACTACAATGTAAATGTTGTATAAATAGCTGCTATACTGTATTGGTTAGGGAATAACAACAAAGAAAGAAGTCTGTACCTGTTCAGTACAGACACAACCATCCATTTTTTTCCTTGAGTATTTTCTATCCTTGATTAGAATCCCTAACTCTCTCTGCCTTCTCAGAGGTTACTGGTCTCCCAGAGATGGTATGTGTCTTCCTCATCCATTTTATGTTTTTACTATGTTGGTGTCAATACACACACTAAGCAGAACTGTCCCATGTGTTTTTAAACATTACACAAATGATCAGGCAATGTAAAATTGTTCTGCAACTTGCCACACTGCATTTTTGAAATGCATCCATGTTGATTCATGTGTTCATTCATTTTACAGCCTGTCTTCTTTCTACTCTTTGAAACCTTCCCAATTATTGAAGTCAGAAAGCAGAAACATCTGACAGTTTCTCAGTGGCAGATATGAAATCATTTGGCCTCAATTGTCTTTCTCCCTTTTCTTTTCCATAGTCTCCCCACCTCATTTCCTCTCCTGCTCTGTTAAGGATTTTGAATATAAAAAGAAACAGCAAGAGAAAACTCTGCACAGAGGGTCTGGATTTAGCACCCTATTTTCCAAAAAAGAACAGACATTTTTCAAGAGCAGCTAACATTTATCAGATACCTGCCAACTGTAAGAACCTGTGCTAAGCACTTTACATTCATTTGGTCATCTTTGATATGACCTTGAGGGGGTCAGGGTCTTCCCAGAACCCAAGGTCACTTACCTAGTAGGTGGAGATTTTAACCCAGGCAGTCAGCCAGCCACCAGAAGTGGTATGTTTCACCATTCAAAAAGAGCTGCCATATTGAGCCCAACCTTTCATAGTGTTTGGTGAATGATTGTCAGGAGCCCTCAAGGTAATGCTTTAAAAACTTTGGGTATTGATTTCACTTCTATATTAAATATCATAATGATTACTAACAATCATAATGATTACCACAAGGGGGTGGACCCAGTGGCCCATGCTTGTAATCCTAGCACTCTGGGAAGTCAAGGTGAATGGATTGCTGGAGCTCAGGAGTTCAAGACCAGCTGAACAAGAGTGAGACCCCCTGCCTCTACTAAAAATAACAAAACTAGCTGGGGATTGTGTCAGATGCCTGTATTCCCAGCTGAGGCAGGGAGATGACTCGAGTCCAGGAGTTGGAGGTTGGAGATTGCAATGAGCTAGGCTGACACCAAGGCACTCTAGTACGGGCGACAGAGTAAGACTCTGTTTGAAGAGGAAAAAAAAAAAAGTAAAAGAAACCACAAGACAGTTTCAGTCTAGATCTAGTTGCTGACCACACAAAGATCCAATTATTGAGACAGTGAAGATTGCTAAGGAAGAAAGGAACTTCAGTATGAAAGACATCAGTCAAGAGAAGGGGAGAAATGGTCTCAAATCTGTCTCCCTGACCACCAGAGATCATGGGCTTTTTAAGGAGGGGCCATGTGTATTGGCGCAGGTCACTGGGAGTAGCGATTCTTGGCATCAGGAATTTTGCTCTGGGGTCTTCAGAATCTCATCTCCTCTGTCTTGTAAAAATTCCATCATTTTTGGGAAACACCTCAAAAAGTTCAAATAGTTAAGGGATGAGGTTATACAAAAATATATAGTGGGGGGGGTCACTGAAATTTGTCGGAAAGCAGTTTACAATCATAATAAAGTGGGTCCTTGAAAATTCACAGGACCGATCATTATTTTAGTTTTCTTACCTGAACTTCAGCCACCCATTGCTTTCCAACTGCCTCCCAGATATTTTCATTTTCCTATTCCAGTATTGTCTCTGACTCTGTAAGAACTAAACTTAGTTATTTCTTTCCCTCTTGACCATTTCCTACTGTGGCAGATCTGATGCCTCGGTCTTGGTCTTCTATACTCTTCCCCAGAATATGGAAAAGAAGCTATATTCTGTAAAGTAAGTTAAAGAGGTTTATTCTAAGTGAAATTTGAGGACCATGACCTGGAACCATACCCAAGGAGCAAGTGGACTTGTGGTAGGGTTCCAGTTTGGTTTTATATATTTCAGGGAGACAGGAATTATAGGTATCATAAATCAATACATAGAGGTCATACATTGGATTGGCTTGAAAAGGTGGCACTTCTCAAAGTGGATGGAGGGAACACTTACAGGTTATGGGTGGGTTTAAAGATTCTTTAGCTGACAATTGGCTGAGTTAAGCTTTGTCTAATAGACCAGGAGTCATTGAAAAGGAAAGTTCCAGTTAAGACGAGGATCTGTTAATCAGAGGCATGCTACTGGACCTATGCACAGATTCAAGTGGTTGTTATGTACATTGAAGACTTGGAGGTATGTCTTGCAGAACCTTAGGCCTATTAATGGGTCACAAAAGACATTTCTAAGGAGGGAGTGGGTCATAATGAGCCATGACTGATCTCCTTTCTCATGGCTAGTGATTCAGTTTTAGGGGGCCATGATGGGGGCTATAGTGGGGGTGCCCTAAGATTTTATTTTAGTTCATACTGCTGAGGATTGATTTGCCCCTCCCTCCCAACTCGTGTGTTAAAGCCCCAATGCCCAATGTGATGGTATTTGGAGATGGGGCCATTGGGAAATAATTAGGTTTAGACTGAAAGAGCTCAGGGAATTTAACCCCCAAATGTGACTTCTTAGTATAAAGAGTATTTTGAATTAAAGGCCTTTAGAGATACACTAGATGTGGAAGGGGCTTTCTATTTGCATAAAGCCGTAAGGACTCATCAAAAAGAACAATTGCCTTGCCTTCCCTTCCTTGTTATCTCAATGTATTGTAGGAAAGAAGATCTAGCATGCAACCAGACCTGACCTCGTGGTTTTTAAAGATAATACCCTGTCTTGGGTTAATTTAATTTCCAAAAAAAATAATTTCCAAGTCAATCTGTTCCCTCACATCCATCCATTCTCTCAAGTATCTATTCATCCTTCCTAGAAACATTTATTTTTACCTCTAAAGAGAATTGCATGTGTTCCTCATTTCCCCCTCCCCTCTAAAATGAGGGTATAGAAACTTCTAGACCCCACTGGAATATTGGGTACTCTGTGATTCTTCTCCTACACACACTAAATAAATTTGCAACCTCTTTCTCTTACTAATCTGTCTTATTGTGAATAGATCTTTCTCCGAACCTTCCAGATAAAGGAGAAATTTTCCTTCTCCCCTATAAGATGAAGTCAAGAGGGCGGGGTCTTCATGATGGGATTAGTGCCCTTTTGGGAAGAAACCAGAGAGCTTGCTTTCTCTCTCTGTCATGTGAGGACATAGCAAGAAGATGGTTGTCTGCAAGCCAAGAAGAGAGCCCTGATCTCGGATTTCTCAGCCTCCTGAACTTGAGAAAATTAATTTCTCTCGTTTAAACACCCCAAGCCCCTGGGTGAGGATGGGTGTTGTTAGGTAAGTGGCCTGTTAGGAATCAAGCCACCCAGCAGGACGTGAGTCCCTGTGAAGCTTTGCTTGTGTTTACAGCTGCTCCCCATCCCATGGCTCACCTTAGGGCTTGAGCTCTGTCACATCAACAGCAGCATTGGATTCTCATAGGAGCATGAACCCTACCATAGAGAGAGTGGCTGTAAATAGAGACTATCATTAGCAGAGAGGTTTGGCTGCACAGAGACCATAATCAATAGCTTACAGACTTATATCAAAACCACCCCTGATCCTGTCTGTGGGAAAAATTGTCTTTCATGAAACTGGTCCCTGGGACTCAAAGGATTGGGGACCACTGGTTTAAGCCATATTCTCTATTATTCTGCTGTAGCAGCCCAAGCTAAGACACTACAATCTTATTAACTTTGCATCCCTTTTTTGCAATCAACATCACCTTTCCTGTTGCCTGTTTTTTCACCCATGATATTTTCTTGAGCTAGCCAGATGTGTCCCCCTCCCCAAGTAACAGCTATGTTTTAGGACAAAAGTTAAAGTGTCTTTTCCCATATCTTTCTAATAATTTCATCTTCTTTAGACCCCTACAACATAATCTCTGGTAATCTGTACCACACGATATAGCAGTTACTCGTATAACATTATTTATTTTTAAATGTCTTGTGTCTGCAATGAAATAATAGACTCTTCAAGAGTGGGCCACATCCTGTATTCTTCCACACGTCAGTGTTTCCCAACATGTTTAAATTCCAGAGTCCATCTCATAGTAATACACATTCTCTATTAAATCCTTGTGATTTTGTAAAAAGTCATTTTATATGGAAGAAAGTAAAGAAGTATGTATTAGTCTGTTTGGGCTGCTATAACAAAATGCCACACACTGGGCAACTTAAACAACAAAAATGTATTTTCTCACATTTCTGGAAGCTAGAAGTTCTAGATCAAGGTGTCAAGGTGCCAGTAGGGCTGGTTTCTAATGAGGGAGGCTTCTTTTCCGGGTTTGCAGACAGCTATCTTCTTGCTGTGTTTTTACCTGGCCTTTCTTCTTTGTGTGGAGACAGAGAGAGAGAGAGAGAGAGAGAGAGAGAGAGAGAGAGAGAAGGATCCCAGTCCTATCATATTAAGGTGTCACTTTTATGACTTCAATTGACCTTGATCACCTCCTTAGAGGCCCTGTCTTCAAATCCAGTCTCAATAGTAGTTAGAACTTAAACATACAAATTTGGGGGCAGGGGACACAGTTCAGAACATAACAAAGTTATTTTGAGTAAAAACATATTTTAGGTCAGCATATTATTAATGACTAGATTATACATTTTATTTTAAGGTTAATTTTAAATAACCTTTAATGATATTCATACCATCTAAAAGTTTATGTATTATTGAAAGCAGATAAAAACTGTTTTAATGAACTGATGTTGAGTATTTTTGGATTTATATTTAAAAATTAATTGATTTGTTTTCATAATTTTGACTCCTCAACAGTAAGAAAAAGGATTCAGGTTGCTGTTTGCAAGCATCTTCCCAGAAATACCATGATGTATATGTAGATGTTATACCGAAAAGCCAAACCAGTTACATTTTTTACTTTATTTTCTCTTTTTAACATTGTGTTTTGGCATCATAAGGTTCTGTGTGAAAATTTTGATCAGAATGCCATTTAAAGATCTAGTGACGTGCTTGAGGGAAATTGGAATAATTACCAGGTTTAAATCCCTACCAATGCCTGCAATGTCAACATCACCTAGGAACACTGTCTTTGCTGCCTTTAAACAATAGTCCATTCCATACAGTAAGTAGAACACCATGTGACAATAGGAACAATTTAAGATTGTATAAGGGTCAAAATCCAAACTGTGTGGTTTCCACTGAATCAGATAAATAGATCAAATGAATGAACCATAAAAACATTCCCCTTCTCTCCACTGAGCCCCACATTATTCACTCCAGGCTCACTCAAAGGCACTGTTTCCTGTGTTAATGGAAAATACTAGACACATAAAACAACATGGATACATTTAAAAAAGAAGTACATTAAATTAAAAGAGGCTGGAAACAAAAAACTATAAACTGTAATGACTGAATTTATTTGATCTTCTAGAATGTGTACAATTAAACTATGATGGTAGAAAACAGATCAGTGTTGGCTTCTTGAGGGTGGGAGATTGGGAAGGAGCTCATGAGAATGTTCTGGAATATTCAATAAGCTGTTGTCAAAACTGGTAGAATAGAATACTTAAGATTTGAGTACTTTATTGTACAGATGTACATTTCAGAAAATTGAAATAAAAAAGAAAAAGCAACCAACTGGTGAGTTTGGAAGATTGTTTTCTCCCAAACAACTTTCCTTTGGCTTCTCTTCATTCTCTACACCACTTACGTTTTTAGACTTTTCCATTTCAGCCAGTCTGGTGGGTGCGTGTAATGTTATCTTATTGTGGTTTTTGTTTGCATTACCCCAAAGACTAATGAAGATGTGCACGTTTTCATATATTGGCCTTATGGATATCATCTTTTTGAGGTATCTATCCATTTTTCTGTTAAAATATCTTTCTCTTATTTATTTGTAGAAGTTACATATCCTGAAATATTTAATATATTTAGTATTTTATCTCATGCTGTAGCTTGCCTTTTCACCCTTAATGATTTCTTTTGATGAATAGGTGTCTTAATTTTAATACAATTCAACTTGTATATTTTTCCTTTATGATTAGTGCTTTTTATGTCTGATAACTTTTTGCCTATGCCACGATTGCAAAAGTGTTCTCTTGTTATTTGACTTTTAAAGTACACATTGGCAATCCAAATGAAATGTAATTTTATTTATGTGAAGAAAGAATATGGATAAAGTTTATTTCCATATGGACATCCAAGTGATCTAACACCATTGTTTGAAAATACATTTTTTTCTTCATTTCATATTTATATGTATATCTCTGTATTTATTTACATAAATGGCTCAAACACTACACATAGTTCTGTATTCTCCCATTTTCTTATGCAGTACCTTTGACATTTGGCTGCATATAATGCATGTACCATAATTTAATTAATCCCCTGAAGTAGACAGTATTAACATATTTGTTATTGTTGTTATTAATGCACCGAAATGAACATCTGTCTAAAGTGAGTGCCAGATGTTTATTTCCTAAGGATAAATTGCTGGGTTAAAGTGTGAGCCTATTTTAAAGTTTGCCTTCTGGAAAGGCTATGCTAATTTTTACTCCCACCCACAGGCCTAAACCTGTTTCCTCTTAGTCTCACCAAGTGGCCATTATCAATATTTTAAATCTTTGCCAAACCGGGTAAAAGAAAACGTATTGTTTTCATTTTCAATTTATTTTATAATAGGTTAAACAACTTTGTATCTTCTTCTTTGCTACTTGCTTCACTTTTTTTGATTGTACTGCCCGTTGGAACTTTCGTCCATTTTCCTTTTGAGATTGTCATTTCCTTATTGTTTTAATCATATAAACACACTCCCCCAAAATTATTTCGCCGTTTCCCTAGTTTTTTAACCTCATATCGTCTTTCGAGCTCCAGTTTTAACCCAGTCTATACTAGGCTAACATACCTGCCCAACAGCACCAGAGAGCCTTCGGATACAGCGCCCAGGTGGGCGGAGCCAGGATGTCCTGACAGATATGCCCCGCCCCTCTCATCATTCCACCCCCAGGGGCGGGGCTAAAGCACTCTAGGTGTGCGCGCGCAGCTTCCGTTGCCATAGCCGCTTGTGGGGGCAAAAAGCTGGCGCTTTTCCCTTCCGGTATCCCGCGGAGAAGCCAAATCTAACGAGCCAAGGCCTGGGGCGCTACGATACTAGCTGGCGTGCGTAACGTTGACGCAGGCGACGCTAGCGGGACTAGAGGCGCGTGCGCAGTGTGTCTGTCAAGGTCCCCGGGCTTCCTGCGTTCGGCGGTGGCTGGGCCGGGAGGTGGGTGCCGGTTCCCGGTGCTGCGGGGGCGAGTCCGGGCAAAATTCCTGGCCACTCGGTGCGCCACCTTCTCCCTCGCGGCTTGAGGCGTCGTGGACCCAAAGGAACGACTGCCCCGGGAAGCAGCCCCCCCACCCCGAGAGCGGAAGTGGAGGATGGCCCCCCAAAGCGAGTGAAGCGCCACCTCTCCAGAAAGTGGGGCCCCAGGGGGCGTGAGCGAAGGTAATCCGGGCCTGGTTCCGAGTCCGGGTCCTTCTCGCACTTTCCGGAGGGCGAGACAGGGGCTGCGCTGTGTGCCAGGTCAGGGACCGGGCAGCTCGGATGGGGGCTTGGGACTCGCTTCCACTGGATGAAATGAGGTCTGGGGTGCCCTGGCCCAGGGTGAGCCCGGGATACACACTAGCTGCCACAGTTGCTGAGAGGACGAGTTGGCGGGCGCACTCAGAACTGCTTTGGAAGCGATAATTGGAGAGCGAACAACTGTGGATGCGCTCTTGTGGGTTTTATATTAGGCTCACCAATTTTCCCAGGTGTTCTCTTTGTGGTTTGGGGCGGGGCCCCTTGACTTCCTACTGTAGAGTTTGCAGTATAAGGGTGGAAATACCCACCTAGCAGAATTAAGATGCCACAAAACTCTATGGAGTGCTTCATGGAAGGGACAGAGGATCATACACAAGAAAACTTCCACACATTCTGTGGACCTTATTTATTTATTTTTGGTAATGCATTGAAGTGCTGTAGTGAAGTTGGCATGCAGTATTATGACTCATATTCAGAATCTGAACAGAGAAGTACTTTTTGTGCTAAGCATGATATCCACTCATTTCTTCGATAAAATATGTGGTGCTTACTGTGTACCAAGCATTGTTCTTACCTCTTGGGATGATATATGAATAAACAAAACAAATATTCCTGCCCTAGGGAGTTTACATTCTAATTTGGGGAAGACAAACAATAAACAGTAAACATAAATAAGTAAATATTAGGATAGAAGGATATTAGTGCCAATGGCAGGAAAAGTACAGTAAGGTAAGGGGCATTGAGAATGCAAGATATAGTTTTTAAATAAGCATGTCAGGATAGGCTTCACTGAGAATTAGAGCAAATACTGGAAGAAGGTGAGAGGTTTTGCTGTGTTCATATCTGGGGGAAGAGTATTCCAGGCAAAGGCTTTCAGCTTGGAGTGTGCCTGGTGCCCAGGAACAGCAGGGAGGTCTGTAGTTGGAGCAGAGTGAGGAAGAGAATAGTAATAAAAATTAGGTGGCACCATAACTGAAGTATAGTCAGGAAGAACAGTGGAATGTTTGAATCACTTTAGTTGTCCACATATGGAGGTAATTACATATTAGCTTAGGTAAGATTTCACAGCTTCACTGCAGCTACTAATTAGAATGTGAAGTTAATGAGGAAAATCAGACTTTATCCGAAAAAGAATATAGCTGAGATCTCAACATGGTTGTAGTTTCCAGCAAGCATAATGCAAATCAAGACAGAGGAGCTTATTATAATAAACTTTTATTTGCTCCTATGTAGGATTTTAGTTAATGTGGAAATTCCTCTATTTTGCCTTCCTCTAGAAATTTGTCTAAGTACAGCTGCTTCTGCCAGTGGGGGGAAAAAATCATCTAAGGTAAGAAAAAGATGATGGGTTAACTATGACTATTAAACCTCTATTTAAAT
Source organism: Perodicticus potto (assembly GCA_963574655.1). NCBI lineage: Eukaryota > Metazoa > Chordata > Mammalia > Primates > Lorisidae > Perodicticus > Perodicticus potto. Next base: position 71,908 of record CAUYRH010178093.1, read on the forward strand.
GTAATTTGTAAATACATTGTGGCAAATAGTAATGACTTAGAAGTACCTGCACTTAACTGGTAGATAGACTTGTAAATATTTAAGCGTAAAGTTAAAATGGATGAAAAAAGTATGTTAATAGAATGGTACAAAGTAAATGCTAAAAGTATGAAGTCATCTGGATATTATTGTATTATGGCATTAGCTCTCTTCATTTCCCATTTTATCTTCAACTAACATCTTCTCTAGGATGGTGATTTAATTACCAGTTATTTCACATTTTCTTTTCTTTATTTTTAGGGACAGGGTCTTCCCCCATGCTCGAGTATAGTGGTGGGATCATAGCTCACTGCATCCTCAAACTCCAGGCTCAAATCAATTCTCCTGCCTCGCCTCCTGAGTATCTGGGATTACAGGTGCGTTCCAGCATGCCTGTCTCAGTTGAGACCCAGGTTGGTCTCAGACTACTGGCCTCAAGTGATCCTCCCCTCTTGGCCTCCCAGAGTGCTAGGATTATAGGCATACACCATCACAATCAGCCTAGATTGTTTTGTTTTGTTTTTTAAAACCACTGTAGAATGCATTGTGTATGCTAAATAAGTGCAGAGTTCATGAACTAAAACACCTGTCAATTAACGTTACACTAACAGGCACCACATAGCACTCATTGCACTTACCTGCTGGAATTCGTGAATTTTCCAACATCGTGTCATTCAAGTCATGCAGCTTTCTCATATCTTTTTTCCTCTCCAGGAGACAGATGTTTTTGGTTTCTTTGTCAGTGTTAGTATACAGAATGTAGAGTGACTATTTGTAATTTGTTTATTCAAAAAGATATTTCTTCAGTTTCAAATTCTGCTATCAAAGTGTGTTAAGAAGTTTTAATAGCAAGAAGAAATAATCATACTTTATGGTGATAAGTAGTGATATAATGATAAGTGTGGAGCTGTTTGAGCAATTATATAAAAGGCAGGAATGTAGTTTAGAGGCATGCTAGGGTGAACTATATGCCAGTTTTAGCATCAAGCAAGAGGAGGCTAACCACTCAAATTTACAAGTTGTATGATGATGAACATTAGTTGGTGACCTATATAGGTGATTGTTACCACCAAAGTGCCTGTCTAAGAGAATGAAATTTGGACAGAAGATGTACTCAACAATCCTAATAGAGGGGTAAGTGGCTGGTGGCAGGACCAGCACTGGGTTCATTGCATGATCCTCTCCTGGAAGGAGATGAGATACGGAGAGAACTCAAAAGTTAAAAATCACTTATTGGAACTTGAACAAAGGTCATGTCCAAGGATGACTCGCCGAAGGTATATTTGTTGGAGGCCACAAGGGTTTTATCACAGCTGTAGGTAGTGGAGAACTTTGGGGAGGAGCTAGATGGGTTACTAAAATAATAAAGCGTTTTCACTCACTGAGGCTTATTCTTTGATACAGGTGTTTTATATTTTAATTGTTTTATCCTCTAAACAAGTGATATTCCAAACTTTTTAATGGGAAGAAGCTGAATTCCAGAGACATAATTTGTCTAGGATGATTTATCAAGCTGTAAGTAGCTGAGCTGGAATTTGAACTCAGGTCTGTTGGACGTCAAAGGCTTTGGTCTTTGATTATTCCAAATCAGCCTGTTATGTAACAGTGTGCTGACATTGGTGTTCTCATTTTATGGAGTTTGTCAAGTGTGATCAGATTTGCTGCTGATGTGATTTCACTCACTAATAAATTGGATTCATTTAATTATGTATTTTCTTTTTCTAGATTTTACTTTGATTTGAAAATGAGTAAGTGCAGAAAGCCACCAGTTCAGCAGCAAGCAAGTCTTGAGACATTCAGCTCAGATGTTCTTGCTGACATTTCTAAACTCTTTGCCAAGAATTTTTCTTATGGCAAGCCGCTTGATAATGAGTGGCAGTTACCAGAGCCCAGTGAGATTTTCACCTGTGACCACACAGAATTTAATGCCTTTCTTGATTTGAAGAACTCTCTAAATGAAGTAAAAAACCTACTGAATGATAAGAAATTGGACGAATGGCATGAGCATACTGCTTTCACCAATAAAGCAGGAAAAATCATTTCTCATGTTAGAAAATCTGTCCATGCGGAACTTTGTACTCAAGCTTGGTGTAAGTTCCATGAGATTTTGTGTAGCTTTCCAGTTATTCCAGAGGAAGCTTTTCAGAATGGAAAACTGAATTCTCTACACCTTTGCGAAGCTCCTGGAGCTTTTATAGCTAGTCTCAATCACTACTTAAAATCCCATAGTTTCCCTTGTGAGTGGAGTTGGGTGGCTAATACTCTGAATCCCTACCATGAAGCAAATGACAATCTTATGATGATCATGGATGACCGGCTTATTGCAAATACCTTGCATTGGTGGTACTTTGGTCCAGATAACACTGGTGATATTATGACTCTAAAATATCTGACTGGACTTCAGAATTTCATAAGCAGCATCGCTACTATTCACTTGGTCACTGCAGATGGGAGTTTTGATTGTCAAGGAAACCCAGGTGAACAAGAAGCTTTAGTCTCTTCTTTACATTACTGTGAAGTTGTCACTGCTCTGACCACTCTTGGAAATGGTGGCTCTTTTGTTCTGAAGATGTTTACTTTGTTTGAACATTGTTCCATAAACCTGATGTACCTGCTAAACTGTTCCTTTGATCAAGTCCATGTTTTCAAACCTGCTACTAGCAAGGCAGGAAACTCAGAAGTCTATGTGGTATGTCTTCACTATAAGGGAAGAGAGGCCATCTATCCTCTGTTATCTAAGATGGAGCTGAATTTTGGAACTGAAATAACCAGGAAAGCCCTCTTTCCCCATCATGTGATTCCTGAATCTTTTCTTAAAAGACATGAAGAATGTTGTGCATTCTTCCATAAATATCAGCTAGACACTATTTCTGAGAACATTCGTCTGTTTGAGTGTATGGAAAAAGAGGAACAAACAAAGCTGAATAATTTAAGGGATTGTGCTGTACAACATTTCATGCAAAAATTCCAACTGAAGCCTCTTTCCAGAAATAATTGGCTAGTGAAAAAGTCAACTATTGGTTGTAGTACAAATACTAAATGGCTTGGGCAGAGGAACAGATATTTTAAAACCTATAATGAAAGAAAGATGCTGGAAACTCTTCCGTGGAAAGATAAGGTAGCCCAAGGACACTTTAATGTTTGGGCAGAAGATCATGGTGTGTATCGTCCTGGGCATAGTTATCTTTTAGAAGGGACAGCTTCCAATCTTGAGTGTCACTTATGGCATATTTTAGAAGGAAAGAAACTGCCAAAGGTAAAATGTTCTCCCTTCTGTGATGGTGAAATTTTAAAGACTCTTAATGAAGTAATTGAAAAGTCATTAGGAGGAGCTTTGAATTCAGATCCCAAGTTGAGGCTAAAACAACAATATTATTGTTCTTGTCATGTTTTGTCTAAAGAACTGATATTTCCCTACTTGCTTAACTTTATCAAGTGGCTTCAGGATGAGCAGAGTGTAGAACCCAGCAACCAAATAAAGTGCCTGCTTGTTGGTTTGCCGACTCTCTATGATATCAAAATGCATTTACCTTTGGAAGTGCAACTTGTGGAATCAGCTGAACTCATGACTTTTAGCTGTTCATTGCTTCATGATGGAGACCTAACTTACCAGCATTTATTTTTGGACTGCCTTCTACATTCATTGCAACAGCTTCAGACAGGAGATGTTCTGATTTTGCCTGTACTTTCTTGCTTTACGAGATTTATGGCTGGTTTGATTTTTGTACTCCACAGTTGTTTTAGATTCATCACATTTTCTTGTCCCACATCCTCTGAGCCCCTGAGGACCTGTGCAGTCCTGCTATGTGTGGGTTATAAGGACCTTCCAAATCCAGTTTTCCAGTATCTGCACAATGTGAATAAACTGTTGAGCACTTTGCTTAGCTCTGAGGCGTCCCAGCAGGTTTTACAGTTTGTGCCGATGGAAGTGCTCCTTACGGGGGCATTGCTTGATTTTTTGTGGGATTTGAATGCTGCCATTGCTAAAAGCCATTTACATTTGATTATTCAAGTAGAGAGAGAAGAAGTCATCAGCAGCCTTCAGTTACGAAGTTAAACATGTCCTTTCTGAGAGTCAGCTTTATAACTTATTATTTGTCCAGTATTTTTACATCATTCACAGTCTCATTAGTTCTGGAAAACCATCAGCTAGTTCTGATCTCTGGGATGTATACATCCATAGCATAGAATTCATCCGAGTGGTAGAATCTATGCAGTAATGGTACTCAACTTCTGAATATGAGATGTGTGTGCGTGCTTGTTGCCTGTCACCCATATTACACATGCAGCTTAGATGGTCTTATCTATCGCTTAAGATTTGCACCTGTGTGCCTTCAGTCAGGTAGTTTTTTTCTAGCTAATTTCTTCTCAGTGGCTGATGGATTGATGAATCGATAGAGGTCATTGATAAAGGGGGATGAGCCACTCCTCAGTAACACTCCTCTTTAACACTTTACTGTCATTTATGGATTTCAGGGAATTCATCTTACTCGATTCTTGTTACGTGCCGTTCATTGCCCTTATGCTATTGACCCAGTTTTATGGCTCAAATGAAACTAGTGCACTGTTGCATGAATATTTTACTAACCACAACCATCCGACTAAAAAAGATGACAGCTTTAAACCAAAGATCATGTTTAAAACAATGAAAAACTATTGTGTCTAATATACTCTCATATCATGAAAAATTTCATTTAGCAATGGTATGATTTTTAACTTCCAGGAAATTTGTGAATGAAAAGATTTTTTAAACTTTAAAATAATGTTTATTGTCTCATATTGGAGATATGAATGTGATGAACATAATGCTAAGGAGAAATCTTAATACTTTTGGAATGATGGCTCAGCATTTAAAAATTTTTAATCTTTACTAATTTCTTTTTCAGTATGAAAATAGCACTTTACTAAAAGGTTAGTCACAAAATGGTTATCTGACCAGTTACCTGGATTTCTTTTATGTGCAGTTAATAGTGTCCTGAGTTTTTCTGGCAACTATATTAGGTGAGTCTTCATTACCTTGAAGTTCCACCAAGTGTAGAATACTTACATTTTCACTTGTGCATTTTCGGCATTTTTGTTAGTTATATAAATAATAGATATATTCTGTGATGTATTCGGTTGATAAATATTAATCTGAAAAATTTTCATGTTCTTTGCTATTTTGAGTTCCATTATAGTTTCATGAATAAAGTCATTAGCAGAGAGATTTTGCGTTCAACTTTTTAAAAGAGAATCATGAGGGAAGTTAAAAATATAACTTGGAAACAGACCTTTTTTAAAAGGAAGGTTTGAATGAGAGTTAATGCCCTTTCATTTCCTCTGATTTGCATTCATTAAAATTTAGTCCTTAATGTTGTATTATTAATGGAAGACCTACTTCAGGAAAGAAATTAAGTACTTAAGGAGAGTAGGGAGGGGAGTGTGTGGAGGCCTGGAAGTAGATTTTTGAAAGAAATATGATTTCCTACTGGTGACTGTATTAAAGCTTTTCCAGTTGTATGATGATGGAAGTATGACAGAAAATTGGTTAACAAGAGAGGAAAAACCACTCCTGGAAAACCATTTTGCACTTAACGGTCTTTTTGCCTTGGTATGCATGGTTCAATATAATAAAGCCATTCATTTTTACTTGTATTACTCATCTGATCTGAATGAAAGCATAGGTCCAAATTCTAATATTAAAATTTTCTTTTAAGCCCCTCAAGTATTGGATGTTTAGTTTTTGAACACTTATCTGTATTGGAATATATAACACTGGAGTGTATAGCATACTAGAATGTGTTTTGATTTTTAAACTTGGCTTTTAGAATCAGTTGCTACTCATCTCATTTATTGGATTCACATTGCTTTGGACGTGAAATAGGACTTGAGCTACATATAGGTGACAGGGACCAATGATTTATAGGAATTTCTCTTTGAGAGACGAAAAAGTACTGTCCCAAAAGATGAAAAAAGAGAGGACAGAAAGAGGTGAGAGATGGTTTGTATCTTATCAAGGTAGTTACTGTTCTTTTAAAGTATTTTTTCCCTGTAGGTCTTGAGATTTTTAATTGTCATGCTTTTTGAAGTTTTTAATAGCCAGAAGAGTTAAACTTCACAAATATATTTCCTAAAAACTTAGCTAAGAAAGAAGTGTTACAAATTTAATTTCTTCAATATTAATTTTTGTTCTCCCCAAAGAAAAAGTCAGTTTTGTATTTTTCTGGGGGCTTTTCTGTAATGTTTAAGTATTTAGTCTATTGAAAACATCTTTTTTGAAAGAAATTTAAAATCCAAATTTGTGCACTTTTTAAAAATTTACTTTTTGTTCAAAGAGATTTATGGGTTTTTTCCGATTCCAAAGACCTTGGGATGGAAAAAGCAAGGTTAAAATATTAGAAGAGATGAAAGAAACATGTTCATTCATGCATTTGTTATTTTACTTATCTTTAGTGAGAATATCAGGTCTTTATAAACATTTATTTAAACTCACCCCCTCCTTTTTTTTTTTTTTTTTTTGAGAAACAGGGTCTTACTCCGTTGCCTGGGGTTGCAATGGCATCGTAACTGTTCACTGCAACCTTCAAATTTGGAACTCAAGCGATCTTCTTCCCAAGTGGCTGGGACTACTGGCATGCTCCAAACAGGGAGCTCCAAAACATGCTCCAAAACCAGCCAGATAATTTTTCTAATTTTTGTATAGATGGGGTCTAGCTCTTGCTCAGGCTGATTGTGAACTCCTTGGCTCTCAAATTGTTAGGATTATAGGCATGAGGCACTGTGCTCAGCCAAACCTCAGCTTTCATTTTCAGATGAGGTCATTAGTTGTATGTGTTGAATTAGTTACAGTGCTGTGATACAGCAAGTCAGTTAATCCCTCACATTTCTGGAAAGGAAAATGCTGATTATAAATCCAAACAAAATCTCATTTTCCATATTAAAATAGTCTTCATTGATTTAAAATAAAGGTAACACTGATGGTATATTTGCTTTATAAGATGAAAGTAAGAAGTAGAACATTTCCAGTTTTGTTTCAGTTTTTTAAATTGCTTTAAACAATAAATGATGATTTTTATACAAACAATACATGCTTTTAAAGATTTTCAGCAAAGCTTAAATGGTGGTCTGTTATCTTTGTGTTCTAAAAAATTCAAGACATTAATACACTACAACAGGCTTTAAGTTTCATTCATTTGATATAATTTGAACAAAATGTAGACTTAATGTAAATAATATCCTATTAAAATGATGACAAATTATTATATGTAGATGGTATAGGTTTCTAAGACCTGGCTGAAAATTTGATTAGTACATAGTTAATGTTAAAAAGAGAGACTCACTTATATGATAATAGTCACCCCCCTTTTTAAAAATTGAATAAATCATTTCAGGCTGATCTTAGGAGCGTTAACTATAAAATAAATCTCAATGTTGAAATGAAAGATGAATTATTTCATATTTCAAATTCAGTATTGAAATTAAAATGAATAAATATTTAAATTCTTTGACAAAAATTTACACATATTTTTGGTGTTGGCCTGATCGACCAAGTAGCAAGTAAACACAAAGCTTGATGCTACATATCATAACTCACAGTATGTAGGTATGTTTTAGGATGTGTAATTAAAAATGTATGTATAAGTAAGATGTTGCTCTTTTCAGCCTCAATGCAGTCTTTTGCTTACATAAGATTGTAATTTTTGAATGAGTTCCCTTCCAATTCTCTTTTTAATATCTTTATTATGTGCTTTTCCTTATCGTTGGCTAATACAGAAAATGCAGATAACATCATTGGATAAGTAAAAGTTTATACTGGAATGATTTGGCAGGAGGTGAAGCTTTATAACACAGATACATGAAAGTGCCTGCTGGTCTCTATTAGTGAAAAGACATAAAGATTATCTGTCAATAAACATAAGGTAGCATTTAGTTTCACTCACCTGAAAATTTTACTTCTAAGTTGTATCTGCTTATGCTTATCTTCATATAGGTTGCAGACTCGTTTACAAATTGTACCTGTGATGTTTTTCTAATTTTCTTGAGCTCTTGATCTTTGTATCTTTTCAGAGTGTCTTAACTGTAGGTGTAATCATTCTGTGTTCATTTATACCAAGTGCAGCACATCAGTTGAGCTTATTGTTGGGCATTTAATATTACTATTGGAGACATATTTTTAAATAATGGCTTCAATTTTGATTGTGATTTAAGGAAAACATTTGTAGAGATTGTTCTTTTTCTCTGAACTATTTTGTGTCCAATATGTTGCAAAAATATTTTTATTAAAAAAGATTGTACATATTTTTGTGAATAAACGTGTATTTTATGTGTTTCTGCATTTGCAGCTAGTTAAGATTGTGCTTCAACACCAAATTATTTTCCTGGGCAAGACAGATGTGCTCTTACTGTCTATCCTGTTAAAGTGTTTCTGTTCTGTTTCCAGTGAATCCCGGGATTGAAAAATCAGTCTGTGTAATAGACTAGCTGAGAATATTAAAATAAGCGTAAATATTTTCTAGTAAACACCATTCCTGCAGGTATTTGATAATTCCAGTAGTACTAATCTCTTTCTGGAACCATTACACTTACTGCTTGCATCATTCATTTGAGCAGTATTTTAAGTGATACCACATTGTTAATTCTTTTTAATTCTTTCATTTTCTTGCCAGGATTATAGACTCTTCAAGCAGAACCTCTGTAAATGGACCACCCACACAAATGGGTCAACATATGGAGATGACCCACCCCCAAATGGAGTTGACCCATTTATGGGTGTTCAACTTACAAAGGTTCTGCTGTACTTACTTTGTATGCCATGTCATCAATACAGATATCTACAGAGTGCTATTTGATTTTTTTTTTATTATAGAAAACTTTAAAATATACACAAAATTAAAATGACATCACATCACCATGACTCCTCACCCAGGTACCATAACTATCAGGATTTTGAACTTGTTTTATCCTCTTCCTACACTTTTTTTTCCTTTGAGCATTTAAAATTCATGCAATATATATCTACATATCTCTAATAGATGAGCACTTTGTCATACCTAAAAAAATTACTCATCATGCAGCACCCAGTCTATGTTCAAAATTTCATGTCTCAAATAAGAATCCCAGTAAGGTTTATACGTTTTATTCATTTAATATGTCTCTTAAATCTCTCTTAATTCCCTCTCCCTATGCCCTTGCCCCTATAACTTTTTTACCATGCCATTTTAAAGTCCTGTAGCCTTCTTTATATTCTGAATTTGGCTGATTGTTTACTTGTGATTTTTTTTTTTTTAATGTTCTCTATGCCCCAGATTTACTGTGAATTGGTAGGTGGACCTAGAGAATTGATTACTTTTGGCAAATTGTGTTTACTTTTTAATCACTCCAGGAAGCACAAAATGGCTAGTGTTTCCTCTCAGTGACATTTAGGTTAATCAGTTTAGATGTTGTCAGTCTGATTAATTATTAAGTTTTCTATCAATTTTTCACTTAATAGGTTTAGTACCCATATTTGCTCTGTGAGGGGCTGCAATGTAGTATTTAACATACTTCTTTGGTATTATGATGTAGTTGAAGTCACCAACTATTTGACTTTTTTCTGAATAGTTCAGGAAAAGCTGGACAAACGCATATTTTTTGTAAGTCCTTTATCAATTTTTATCAAAATAAGTTAGGTATCTTAGTAATCTCGAAAGATGAAAATGAGATTTTTTTATTTGGTTGTTTTAAAACTTTTTAGGAACTCATGGGTGGTTACATATTTGATGTATTTTAATCAATTACAACCATTGTTCTCACTTGATGTTTGAGTTACTCAATTTTGGCTTGGTTAGTTATGAGAAGAGCTCCTTCATGCTGATCCCTGTCTCTTTTAAGTGTAATTCAGCAATCGTTGATAGCTTCTATACAATATATGCCAGTTTCATCATGTATATTTTCCAGAGCTGATAGTGCCCTTACTTTAATGGCATTGTCTGTATTGGGTACAGTGGTCTCAAACTTTTGGGGCTCAAAATTTACTCTTGTCAAGAATTATTGAGGGCTTGGTGCCTGTGACTCAAGCGGCTAAGGCACCGGCCATATACACCTGAGCTGGCAGGTTCAAATCCAGCCTGGGCCCGCCAAACAATAACAGCTGCTACCAAAAAATGGCTGGGTGTTGTGGGCACCTGTAGTCCCAGCTAGTGGGGAGGTGGAGGCAGGAGAATTGCTTGAGCCCAGGAGTTGGAGGTTGCTGTAAGCTGTGGTGCCATGGCACTCTACCCAGGGTGACAGCTTGAGGCTTTGTCTCAAAAACAAACAAACAAAAGAATTATTGAGGAGTCCAAAGACCTGTTGTTTAAGGAAGCTACATATACTGATAATATTTGTATTAGGTATTAACTGAGAAAAGCAAGTTTTATTAAAAAAATGACAAGACCATTATGTTATAAATAACATTGTTATGAAAAATATCTCTCAAATCAAAATTTAGTGAGAAATGTGGCATTGTTTACATTTTTGCAAATTATTTTTATGTCTTTTATGATAAGAGACAGCTGGATTCTCTTCTAATTCTGTAGTTAATATGTTATAATACATTGCTTTGGTTAAAGTGCTTAAGAAAATACGGCCTCACATAAATGTGTAATTGGAAAAGGGAGAAGTAGTTTAATAATCTTTTTAGATAATTATGGATTTTTTTATGCTACATACAAGCTTGACAGGTGATAGTTTCTTAAAAGTTGGTTCCAATGGAAAATCTTAAGCTATATTAATAATGACTTTTTGTGCTGTATATATTAAAATTCATTGGTCTGTTTTGTACTTTAATGGATCATTTGCCCATCTGTGATTTTTTTTTTTTTTAACGCCATGAATTTGTCATTTGGAAAATATTGGTTCACTGAGTCATGCAGATCTTGCAAATGTTGACACAATTGATTATACAGTATCCAAAAAAATCATGTTTTAAAACATGATTTGACCACTGATCTCATCAAAAAAATCTGTCAAGCTCAGAGTGGTGAAAACAAATTTTCTAAAATTCTAATTTTCACTTGAGTGGTCAAATTTTATCATGGCAAAAAATACTGACAGTTGTTTCTTTGAAGTGACAGCTCACTTTATTCATTTTTGAGTATTCAAATCTGCCAGATACTCACATCTCAATAACTATAGTTTTTCTGCCAGTTTTTCTTTCCAGTAAAAATGGTGTTCTATGAAAAATGCACAATTTGAGTTCAAATTGCACAATTGTTTTTCCTGGAAGCATACATTCTACTTTGGTATACAGCAGGGCTTTATGTGTATAGCACTTTCCGTTTCTACATCAAGAATATTAAAGACGTGTACTCTAAGATCAAGACTTAACGAAATTAATAATTTTTACTGCTTCATGAAGGAAATTTTTTAGTAAAAATGGCCACTCTGTGTATGTGTGATAAGAATACAAGGGCAGGGCTGAGTGGAGTGGCTCACACTTGTAATCCTAAGCACATTGTGGGGCTAAGGTGGAAGGATCACTTGACCCCAGCCTTGGCAATAGGAAGACCCTGTCTCTACAAAAAAATAAGGAAAAACTAGCCAGCTGTGGCAGCACATGCCTCTAGTCCCAGCTACTTGAGAGGCTGAGGCAGGAGGATTGCTTGAGCCCAGGAGTTTAGTTTCAAGTCTGAGTGAGCTATGAGGATGCTACTGCACTCCAGCCTGGGCAAAAGAGAGAGAACCTGTTCTGAAAAAACAAAACAACAAAACAGTGAAGAAAGACAAAGATGGTGATTATATTATTGTAAAGGAAATAATTCAGCAAGAAGACATAACAATTCTAAATAGTTATGCACCAAACACAGGTGCACCCAGAATTACAAGGCAAACCCTACTAGATGTAAACTAAGTGATAAGCAGCTGGGGATTTCAACACTCCACTGACAGAACTGGACAGATCTGTCAAGCAGGAAATAAAACTTAAATGTGACTCTAGAGCAAATGGGCTTAATAGACATTTATAGAACATTCTATCCCAGAATTACTGAATATACATTCTTTTCATCAGCACACAAACATTCTCCAAGATCAATCACATCTTAGGCCACAAAATGTCTCAAATTCAAAAAAATAGAAATTACACCATGTATCTTCTCAGACTACAATGCAATAAAATTAGAAATCAACAAAAGCACCCGATCCTACACAAAGTCATGGAAATTAACCTCCTGCTGAGTGATTATTGGGTCAAAGAGGAAATTAAGAGATAAGAGTCTTCTAACTAAATGAAAAACAAGTTATCAAAATCTCTGAGATTCAACTGAAGCAGTGCTAAGAGGAAAATTCATAGCCTTAAATGCTTATCAAGAAAACTTTACAAATTGGGGATAAACTTGCTTAACTTGATAATTTCTATCTATGCCTGGGCAGGACTCAGGCGATAGTAATCTTTGGTTGCTAGGCATTCTGCTCTAGCCACCAGGTAACAATAGGGCCATCTGTAGCCCAGGAAAAATGGGGGCACGGGATCTTGGACTGTGGTCAACAAAACCCCTAGAATTCTAGCCCTGCGCCTGCCAGGTGCCAGATAAATCCTGTATAGACCACCAAGCTACTGCTAACCTTGAGGGGTTTGGGGAACTTGGTTTCTGGTCAACAAGCCTTCCAAAAATGCCTGGCCTAAACTACACTACAAACCTAATTCCCACAATTAGTACTTTATCAGATGTGTAGCATGCAAATTTTTTCCCCATTCTATAAGATATCTATTCGTTCTATTGATTATTTCCTTGGGTGTGAAGATTTTTAATCAAGTCTCATGTATTAATTTTTGTTGTTTCTGTGATTACCTTGGGGGATTTCTTAACAAATTATTTGCCTAGGCAGGCATCTATAGGAATTTTCCCAACATTTTCTTTTAGCATTCTTATGTTTTCATGCCTTAGGTATTAGTCTATTCTTCATTTTTGAGTTAATTTTTGTGAATGGTGAGAGGTAAGGATCCTGTTTCAGTCTTCTCCATGTGGCTGTCCGATTTTCCTAGCACCATTTATTGGATGGGGATTCTTTCCCCCAGTGTACGTTGTTGTCTGGTTTGCAAACATCAGATGGCAATATGAGGATGATTTTATATCTGGGTTCTCTGTTCTGATCTGCCAGCCTATGTCTGTTTTTGTGCCAGTACCATGCTATTTTGGTAGCATAGCCTTGTAGTCATAGCTTGAAGTCTGGTAAAGTGATGTCTCCTGATTTGTCTTTTTGCTTAAGATTGCTTTGGCCATTTGGGCTCTTTTCTGATTGCACATAAGAGCATAGAATTATTTTTTTCTAGATCTGCAAAAAATGACATCAGTATTTTAGTAAGCATTGCATTGAATCTGTAAATCACTGAGTAGTATGTTGATTCTGTCAATCCACAAGCATGGTATGTTTTTCTATTTGTTTAGCTCCTCTGTGATTTTCTTCCTCAGTGATTTGTAGTTCTCCTTGTAGAGGCCTTTCACCTCCTTGGTTAAATATATTCCTAGGTATTTTATTTTATTTGTTGCTATTGTGAAAGATATTGAGTCTTTGATTTAATTCTCAGCTTAACTGCTGTTGGTGTATAGAAATGGTACTGCTTTGTGTGCATTGATTCTGTAACTTGAGACTCTGCTGAATTTATTTATTAATTCCAGGAGTCTCTTGGCAAAATCCTTGGGAGTTTCTAGATAGAAGACCATATTATCAGCATTTGGGCGCCCTGATTTCATTCTCTTGCCTGATTGCTCTAGCTGGAACTTTCATCACTGTGCTCACTAGAAGTGATGACAGTGGACAACCATGTCTAGTTCCAGTTTCCCAAGGCTGCTATAACAAAGTACCACAGACTGAGTTGCTTAACCAATAGAAATTTATTATCTCGCAGTTATAGAGGCCAGAACCACCAAGATCAAGGTGTTGGTAGGTCCATTCTCATTCTAAAGGCACTAGGGAAGAATCTGTTGCAGGCCCCTCTCCATTGTTACGAGTTTACTCATCTTTTTTCTGCCATCTTCAATATTCTATTAATTCTATCTGGTGAATTTTCCATCTTATATAGCTCAGTGCTATGATTTCCATTTGATTCTTTTTTATGGTTTCTATTTTTTTCTGCTGATACTCTCCATATGTTTATTCCATATGATTGTATTTTTCTTTAAGATTTTTAACCTACTTATAATAGTGGTTTTAAATGTTTTCCTACTAATGCTAGCATCTGAGTCATATCAGGGTCAGACTTTATTGAATGGTTTTTCTCTTAATTGTAGGTTATAATTTACTGTTCCCCTGTGTATCTATTAATTTTTTTTTTTTACCACCAAACATAGATGATACATTACAGAATCTCTTATGTCACTCAGAAAAGTATTGATTTTTTTTATAATTTTATTACATCATAAATGTGTACATTAGTGCAATCATGGGGCACAATGTGCTGACTTCATATACAGTCTGAAATATTTTCATCAAACTGTTAAAAATAGCCTTGATGGCATTTTCTTAATCACTATATGAAGACATTGATATTCTACATTTAGTAAGTTTCACCAGTACCCTTCTAAGATGCACTGTAGGTGTGATCCCTACAGAACAATTGAAAAGTGTTGATTTTTGTCCTAATAGGTAGTTAACTTGGCTGGACTCAAATTCCAGAATGCTGCTCTATTTGGGGGAGATTCCTAAAAGTTTTGCTTAGGTTTTTTCAGCCTTCCAGCTGTTGTTGTTCACTGACAACCTCATGGTCTCCTCTGTGCATTTGTAGTTCTAGGGTTGGTCAAGGATTGGGGCAGAAAATACAGAGATTTTAGAGCTTTTATTTCTTTGACTCCCTTCTTGATGGGATTTCTCTTCTTATTTTCAGCTACTGTTGGAGACTCCCAACTCCATTGTCTGACTTCATAAGACAGTTGGACTATAGATTTCTACTTGAATTTTTGCCTTTGATGGGTAACAGATTAGAGAGAAGCCTCAAGTGGAAAGCCTTTAAAATATAAATATTACTCAGTGTAGTTACCTTAGTTTAGTCCTGAGAGAGGGAAGTTTCTGCCACTGTCTCTCTCCAGTGCCTTCAGATAAATTTTTTTTTAGCATTTTGTTCAGAGTTACAATTATCTTCTGGAGTTAATCTGATACTAGCTACTCCACTATTATTGCAGAGATATTTTTTAAGCTTTTCTATTCTTAAATTAAGGTAACTGAAGTGGTTTTATTAGTATAGTTTACATTTGGTCTCAGAAATTAGTCACTAATTGGCTTGGTGCCCATAGCACAGTGGTTACAGTGCCGGCCACATACATCAAGGCTGTTGGGTTTGAACCTAGCCTGTGCCAGCTTAACAACAATGACAACTGCAACAAAAAATAGCCAGGTGTTGTGGTGGGCGCCTGTAGTCCCAGCTACCTGGGAGGCTGAGGCAAGAGAATCGCTTAAGCCAAAGAGGTGGAGGTTGCTGTGAGCTGTGACTCCACAGCACTCTACGGAGGGTGATAGAGTGAGACTCTGTCTCTACAAAAAAAAAAAAAAAAAAAAGAAATATACATATTTCTGCTAATGTTGGTTACATTTTTTCTGAAAGTTGAAGTGTTACAGGAAACTCGGAGTTAATTTCAGGCTATATAGTTTGTTCCTTATATGAATTAGCTGTGTTCTAGTATTTCTGGTCCCTAAAACATCTGGCAGGATGAGGACTGAGAAATTAAAGGTTTTAATTTTGGAGGTTATATTTACTAGACTTTGAGGATTACATTTGACTTTGATTATTTAAATACCATTTCTGAAAAAAAATACTATTTCTGCCTAGTACTATTGACATGACAAATATTGTTAAAGAATGTTTTCCCATAAATTCTGCAATGAAGGGGGAAAATAATGAATTTGAGGGACTCTGGTAATTAGTAGAAGAACTTTAACTAGGATTTCAAGGGGCTAGGAATATAGTATTATACACATTAGGTTTTTCCTTTAATCTTTGTATCTCTAATTTATATTAAAATTCCTTTACACTCACAAATTCCAAAGAATGCAGTCTATTAACATGTACTCAAAGATGCATAATTCAGATATACAGGTTTCTTTTCTTGTCTTCAACTTTATTTTTGGAAAAATTCCAAGCTTACAGAAAAAGTGCAGTGATTGCACAATGACTGTCTTATATCCTCCACCTGGATTTATCAATTTTTAGCATTTGTGATTTATTTATTGGTCAATTCTTTTTTTCATATGTGAGTAGAGGATTATTAGTTTTGTTCTTATGGAGAGATGTCACTTATTCTGCTCCATATCACCTTTTAAGATTTGTCTGCCCATAACCCCTGTTGCTTAAACATCTGTGTTTGACATGTGCCCTTACCTTCCATCCCACTCTCTCCCCTACCATTTGATTGAACCCAATTTAGTCAGCTACCGGGGCTGTAAAACCAAAAGATAATTTGAGTTGATCAGAGTCTAAGGAGAAGTGGTGAGGAATGATGCTTGAAGCTGTAAGTTCAGGAGCTGGAAACAGACTGGAAAGATCCAGGATAGAGCATAACATACAAATTCATGAAGCATATATTTTATTTTTCCTCATGGTTAACTCTTCTTTACCCCTTAATACTTCAGCTCAAATGTTACCTTCTCAGAACAGAAAACTTTGACTGATCACTTAATCCCTAGCCCCATTCACTTGCCTCTCCCATCACCATTCTATAACACAGAATCCTGATTTGTTTTTCTTCACAGGTTGAAATGTTTATTTGTGTACTTACTTATAGTTTCTTTTCAAAATAGTGAAGGAAGAGGTCTTTGTTCTTATTCACCAAATTGTCCCCAGAGCTGATTAGAATTTGGTATGTAGCTGATGCTCTGTAAATATTTTTTAATGCCATTCCTAGGCAAGCCAAAGTATTGAGAGAAGTGATGATCTCTTAAGCTGGAAAATAAAAAACAGAATGAAGAAAAACAGACTATTCATAGAGCATACCAGACATTCTATGTAAAAGACATGTAAGTTCTATGATAGGGGCAAACTGCCTTGCTTTTCATTCCCATAAGACCTGACTCTCGTGCACTTTCCACAAATTGAAAGAACATAAGAAATAGCTAATAACACTTCATAGTAAATTGGAAATTCAGTGAGCGCATTTTATATTAGAAAAATAAAATAAAAATTAATTTCTTTAAAAATGGTTTTGTGCAGAATGATCATCTCCCAAAAAATAAGAATCACTGTTATATTGCTTGCTGGTTGAAACCCATAGGAACCAATACCATGGCACTAGCTTTTGTGAAAAGAGAAAGTTTTATTGAAAGGTTGACCAACAAGAAGGCAGGAGGCAATGCTTAAGACTGTCTGCCTGAGCTGGGGTCTGGAGGACAGGTTTACAGGAAGGAAGCAACTACACAGGGGGTAGGAAAATGTAACTGGGTGTGGTGTGATTTAATTGAGTTTTGGAGGGGGTGGTGCCAGATCCTGGCTTTCAATTTTGTGTTGCAACAAACTAGGGCTTCTCATGCTTCTTCATTTGATCTGTGCTCTGTGTCCAGGTACTTAGACTGTCGAGATTTGGATTGGGATTATGTTGAATCTATAGATCAGATTGGGGAGAACCGACATCTTAACCATACTGAATCTTCCAAACCATTAGGTTCCGTATGTGCTTGACTTTTTCATTCTGGCCAGCTCCTGAGTTGCTAAGCATGCATGCTTGGTTCATCTGCACATGCTCATGACTTGCAATCCAGGTGTCCACTGTAGCTGAAAAACAACTCAACCATTCTATCATTGATAAAGTTGAAGCAGCTTAAACTGGTTCTGTGGTTACAAAACCAGAATGGGCCAAACCTGTAATTTATTTTGTGTCTGATTAAGGTGCTTGTTCTCGGAGCCAATCCCTGAATTTGAAGCTATTTCAGAAGTTTCTACTTACTCAAACTGAAACTATCTAAGTAATTACCATTGCCAAAGAGTTTTTATTCCTTTCTTCATTTCTTTGTTTATTCTTGATGTACCTTATTTTTGATTTAGATAAGATTTTTAAGGAACTCATGGAATCTGAAAATTAGAAACAACCTTAGTATTACATTCTAAAATTGTCACGATTATAGGAATGGAGACTGTATTAGTGATTGCCAGGGTTAAAGGTGGGTGGAAGGATTGGAATGTGTGATGTGTGATAGGCAAATATTTCCTCTCTGTCTGTGGCAGGTTAACTTGATTCTTTTAACAGTGGCTTTGCAGAGCAAATGTTTTTAACTTTGATAAAATCCAATGCATCCATTTCTTTCTTATCAAGCATATGGCATATCTAAGAACTTTCTACTGACTTAAGATAACAAACATTTTATGTTTTCCTCTAGACATTTTATAGTTTTAGTTTTAGTTCTATGACCCATTTTCAGATAATTTTGGCATAAAGTGTGAGATAAGGGCCAAGGTTCATTTATTTTTTGCATATGAAAGTTACTGTGTATAAAAAACACCATTTGTTGAAGGACTACTCTGACTTTCCTTTACAGCTTTTAAATAGTTGGCTATATTTGTATGAGTCTATTTCTGGACCCTCTTTTGTGTTGCATTGTTCTACATCTGTCATTTGTTCGATAACCACACTGTCTTCATTACTGTGGCTTTATAGTAACTCTTGAAATCAGTTAGTGTTAAATCCCGCAACTTTGTTTTTTCCCTAAAATTATTTTGGCTATTCTGAATCCTTTGTATTTCCATAGAAATTTTAGGATCAGCCTGTAAATATCTACAGAAAAAGTCCTGTTAAGATTTTG
Source organism: Perodicticus potto (assembly GCA_963574655.1). Taxonomy (NCBI): domain Eukaryota; kingdom Metazoa; phylum Chordata; class Mammalia; order Primates; family Lorisidae; genus Perodicticus; species Perodicticus potto. The sequence continues at coordinate 90,646 of CAUYRH010178093.1, forward strand.
ATTGGGATATATTGAATCTATAGATCAGACTTGGGAGAACTGACATCTTGATCATATTGAATCTTCCAAACAATGAACACAAGAATAGCTCCTTATTTAGGTTAGGTTATCTTTGGTTTCTTTCAGTGCCGTTTTTTGGTTTGCATATATACACTTTGCACAGATTATTTTTATATTTGAATCTACATATTTCATTGTTAGTGTCTTGAAACACCATTAGTTTTTCTGTGTTGACTTTATGTACTCTGACTTTGCTAAGATCTTTTTTAGTTCTAAGAGGTTTTTTGTTTGTTTGTTTTTTGTGAATGCTTTGGGACTACCCACAGAGTCAATCTGGTTATTTTGAAATATAGACTTTATTTTTCCCTTTCGAATCTCTCTGATTTTTATTTCTTTTTCTTGCCTTTTTGCTCTGCGTAGGCCTTCTAATATGATGTTGAGCAGGAGTAGTAAGAAAGTACTTTCTTGCCTTGTTCCTGATTTTAGGGGGAAATTGTATTTCACCATTAATTATGGTGTTAGATGGAGGTTTTTTTTTTTTTTTACATGTAAAAATCCATCTTCTTAAGGAAGTTTCCTTCTATTTATAGTTTTGAGATTTAAAAAGAAAATCATGAATGGATGTTGGATTTTGTCAAATTCCTTTTCTGTGTCAGTTGAGGCAAACATATGGTTTTTCTTCATTAGACTGTTAATGTGGTGGATTAAATTGGATGATTTTTTGAATGTTGAAATTTGCCTTGTGTTCCTGGGATAAACTCCACATGGTTATAATATGTTATCCCTTTGATATATTTATGGATTTGATTTGGATAAATTTTTTGAAGAATTTTGATATCTATATTCATAAGAAATATTGGTTTGCAGTTTTTTTGTAATGTCTGGTTTTGGTATCAGGGAAATGCTGGCCTCATAAATGAGTTAGAAAATATTCTCTTTTCTTCCATTTTCTGGAAGAGATTCTTAGAATTGATATTTTTTTCTTCAATGTTTGGTATAATTCTCTAGTGAAGCCATCTGGGACTGGAGTTTCTATTTATTGGAAGGTTTTTAACTACAAGTTGTATTTCTTTAATAGATATGTAACTCTTCTGGTTATTTTGTTGGGTGAGTTTTGGTAGTTCATATCTTTTGAGAAGTTAGTCTATATTATCTAAATTTTTAAATTTATAGGCATTGAGTCTTTCATAGTATTCTCTTATTGTCTTTTTAATATCTGTGGCATCTGTGGTAACATTGTCTTCTTCATTCCTGAAATTAGCAATTTCAGTCTGTTCTTCCTTCCTCCCTCCCTGCCTTTCTTCCTCCTTCCTTCTTTTTTGTTTTTTAAAATTAAATTCGGTGATCTCTTCACTCAACCAGGTTTTGTAGAAGCTTACATTAGTGACTTGAGATAGCATTTTATGCAATGAACTTCTTTTAAAGTATTGTTTTAGCTACATCTCACAGATTTTGATACATTGTATTTTCATTTTCAAAATATTTAGAGTGTGTTT